>MU228359.1:1281957-1318897 GCA_018584345.1 Thuja plicata | reverse complement strand
AGATCATCAGAAGTGATCATTGTAAGCCTTAACCGGCCAACTTTATACTGCAGTACCAAATTTTTGTGGGTACCATCCCCACCCCAGTTTTACTTTCTATTTGAAAGGTTTCTGGGTTACCAATCTTTGTGTTATGTGTTATGAATGTTTACATTTTCATACTTGCAGTAGATTAGATGAATGAATGGTTAAAGAATATAAAAGTGCAGAAATACTTTAAAGTTTCAAGTGTTACTGATTCACCCCTCCCCTCTCAGTAACTCTGTTAGTCCTGAATATTTCCAACACACTTTGCTGCAAGATGTCCTAACAGAAGAAAAGATGACAGAAGTAATGACAGATCATTTGAAAAGGAGTCTGATAGAGGTGATTACAGAAGCTGCAGACATTCAGAAAGAAGAGATACCCAATACTACAAGGACAAAGGAAAGAAGGCTAATTACCTAGAAAAATGCAAATATGAAGATACTAACACTGAATCTGATGAAGACATCGAGATGGTGTTTGTAGCAGTGAAAGATGATTTAGATGATGATGAAGAAAGGTATGTAGAAACAACTCTCATATCTAAAGTTAGTAACAATGATTTTTGGGTCATAGATAGAGGCTGTACACACCATATGACCAGTGACAAGCAAAAGTTTGAGACTTTTGAATACTATAATGGTGGTTCAGTAAGAATGGGTAATGATACACCTTGTCCAGTTAAAGGTAGAGGAACCATAATGTTGAATAATTAGATAAAATGTGAAAATGCTTATTAGGTAAATGGATTGAATTATAATATGTTGAGTGTTTCTCAGTTGAATAATTTAGGTCACAGGGTAGCATTTGAGAATAAGAAGGCAAAGATCTTCAATAAATCAGGATATCTGATTGGTATCAGTGAGCAGACAAAAGGTACTTATTATATATGAATGATACCGATACTACTTGTTTGATTGCTACAAACGAAGACATATGGTTGTGGCATAAAAGATTGTGTCATGTGAACTTTGACAACATGATAAATTAGAAAAATGAGAAATGTCAGAGGATTACCGATGATGACTAAGCCTAACAACATCATGTGTAAGAATTGTCAAAAAGGTAAGATGAAAAAGTCTAGTTTCAAAAGAAAAACCCATACATCTGATGCAATTCTAGAATTAGTCCATACTAATTTATGTGGACCCATGAGGACAAAGAGTTATTATGGAGATAGATATTTATTCTCTTTGTTGATGATTTTTCTAGAATGATGACAGTCATGTTTCTAAGAGATAAATTAGAAGCGTTTAAGATGTTTAAATGGTACAAAGCAATGGTTGAGAAAGAAAGTGGTAAGGAACTAAAATAGTTAAGATCAAATAGAGGAGGGGAATTTATTTCAGATGAATTCACTAACTTTTGTAATGAGCATGGAATCAAAAGATAGGTCTCTGCACCAAGAACACCACAGCAAAATGGAATTGCTAAAAGAAGGAACCGATCCATAGTTGATTGTACAAGGAAACTGATGATAGAAAAAGGGATCACTCAAATGTTTTGGAGGGAAGCTATCAGTACTACTTTTTACACATTGAACATAGTACAATTGAAGAAAGACACCAAGGAGACACCTTATGAGCTTTGGTATGGTTACACACCCAATGTAAGTTACTTCAAAAATTTTGGTAGTCAATGTTATATCTTAAAAGATGATAGAAATGGAAAACATGACTCCAAGAGTGATGAGGGAATATTTGTAGGGTATTCCACCAAGAGAAAGGCTTATAAATGTCTCAATAAAGCCTCTAACAAAAGTGTTGAAAGTGCAAATGTAAAGATAGATGAATTTGTAGAGAAGAATGAAAAGGAAAGCACTAAAGAACTAGAGGACTACATCAGGTTTTCTTACAATGAGAAACCTAACACTCTACCCGACCAATAATCTAGAGCTCCCGAGCAACACATCATTGCACCCAAGCATCAGGCTACAAATACCAATGATCAAGATATTTCTCAAAATGATGCACTGAGTGATGGAGAATAGAATGAAGAACAGAATAATGATCAAGATGATAGACAAAGAGTTGAAACCATACTTTCTAGATATGTCAGAAGAAACCATCCACAGAACCAAATCATTGGAGACAAGAAGGCTAGTATGAGAACTAGAAGTAAGTCTCTGAATACAAGATGTCTTATTTGTGATTATGAGCCCAAATTTGTCAATGCTGCACTAGATAATGATGAATGGATAAGTGCTAAGAATGAAGAGATTAAGTAGATAGAGAAAAAAAAGAGATGGAAACATGTATCGAGACTAGATGACAAGAATGTCATCGATACAAAATAGATATTTAGGAATAAGTTGTATGAGAATGGAGAAGTCACCAGAAATAAAGCAAGACTAGTATGCAAGGGGTATGCACAAGAAGAAGGGATTGACTATAGAGAGACCTTTGCACCCATTTTTAGGCTAGAAGGAGTGAGAATATTGCTTTCTTATGCTTCATATAAAGGCTTCAAGGTATACCAAATGGATGTCAAGTCTGCATTCCTAAATAGAATACTTAAGGAAGAGGTATACATTGAGCAACCAGAAGGGTTTGTTGATCCAGACAGAGGAACATGGTATGTAGGCTACACAAAGCCTTGTGTGGATTGAAATAAGCACTCCCAGCCTGGTATGAAAGACTTCATTCTTATCTTATAAGTATTGGATTTGTGAGGACTTGTGAAAATAGTAATATTTATTTGAAGGAAGATACTGATGCTAACATTTTGATTGCTGAGATATTTGTTGATGACATAATTTTTGGAGGCAATGATATGCTATAGAAATCATTTGCAAATGAAATGATAAAAGAGTTTGATATGTCTATGTTTGGAGAGATCAAGTTCTTTCTTGGTCTGCAGATCTTGCAGCAAGATGAAGGTATTTTCATTACACAATCCAAGTACATCAAAGAAGTACTAAAAATATTCAAGACGGAAGAGTCCAAACCAGTTGGAATACCGATGGCTACTGGATGCAAATTGACAAAAGAGGATAAGTCATCAAAGGTAAATCATAATTTGTATATATCAATGATTGGAAAACTCATGTATGTTGTACATACTAGACCAGATATTGCACATGCAGTAGGAATATTTGCTAGATAATCTACTAATCCCAGGGAATCACATATGGCTACTGTGAAAAGAATCCTAAGATATCTGAAGAATACCAAGGAATATGGCTTATGGTATAGAAGAAAAGGAAAATTTGAACTTAAGGTCTTTACCAACGCTGATTGGGCTGGAAATATTGATGACCAGAAGAGCACAACTGGAGGAGCATTCTTTATGGGTGACAGAATTGTCACATGGATCAGCAAGAAGCAAGGATGCATCTCTCAATCTACTATAGAGGCAGAGTATGTTGCTACTACTACAAATTGCTCAAATATTGCATGGATCAAATAGTTACTAGAAGGTATGCATATGAAATTCTAGAACCAATAATCATCTATTGTGACAATACCAGTGCAATAAACATTTCCAAGAATCCATTCATGCATGCTAAAATAAAGCATATTGCCATCAAGTATCATTATTCAAGAGAACAAGTTTAGGAAAAGGAAGTGATGCTTGAATATGTGCAATCAAAGGAAAAATTGGCCAATAGCTTCACCAAGCCACTGCCCAAGGATGCATTTGAATACTTGAGAAAGAGACTACGGGTAAGACCCTTGTCTACTAGTTAGTAAAATGACTAGAAGGCTGCATTAGCCTGCATATTATCAGAATATCATTCATGTTGATGCAAGTAGAGAAATAGACTTCAAAGATACATCTATACACAACAAGGTATTTATCCACTCTAAGCACCAGAGTTATTACCGATGGATTGGGAAATTCAAGGAATATATTATGGATAGAAAGGATCTGTTTGACATTACTGTCAAAACTTTGTTTGACAAAGATGTTTGTTTGGCATTGATGTCAAAGGGATAGATTTTATCCATTATCACCTAAGGAAGATATTATATCCATCAAAGTATCCAAAGGGAGAGATGCAATCAAAAAGGGAGAGTACACAAAAAAGGAAGAGAATTTCTAACAAGAGACATCAAAAGAAGAAGAGAATAGTCAAAGGGAGAGAGTTTGACACAAGAGGAGAACACATCACATCAGAGAAAGAAATATTATAAATCTATCCAGTGAAGGGATTGAAGACAAATAGAAAGCTGCAAGAATCAAATCTATGCTATTTGAGCTTACTGAAAGCCAGACATTTGTAATAGTTACATTAGGAAAGCTTTATGAAAACTGTATATTTCATATTGTATTAGCAATGTATAGTATGATAATGTAGTATGTTGCCATCAATTCCAAAGGGAGATATTGATGACATGTAACTGATTGAATGTTTGAAGATGTTAAGTAGATGATCATGCAAGGCATTAAATCAGTTAATGTATTGTATTGTCATTGATGTCAACTTGATATAATCTGTATGGTCATGGAAACACTGCCAAGGACTTCAAAGAACCGATGAATCAAGGTTATGTTATCATAAATGGATATAAGTCAAAGTACTCAAAAAGTGACTATATACACCAATGAATAGAGTAAAAGATAAAATTCACAGTGTTACCCAATGAGCAAATGCACAGCATTACCGACGAGCAAAGTTACAGTGTTGCCCGATAAGAAAAACACAGTATACCCCGACGGATAGAATTACAGTGTTGCCCGACGAAAAAGACAAGGATGGAGATCCTGATGACAAATGAAGTCACACTAACAGAACCGCCAGTTATCATAGATGACTAACTGAAGAGTTGATTGACAGAACAGATAGTTTAGAAAATGAAAAAATGCTTAGATGTCAAGAGCTAAAGATGAGCTTAACTGATACTTATCATTGTTTTAATCATCTGATAAGTAATTGATTTAAAGCTAATTTGTCTAGTTGGCAAGAATATCTCTTTGAGATAAAATTGGAGTTTTCTTTAAATCTATTGGCGAGAATTGTGGATCATGCCAAGAATCAAGAAAGCCAAGAAAAGGGGAAATCATGTCTATATAGAGACAAACCCAATTCATTATGAAGTATGGGGTGAATAAGAGAAAACAGGAAAGATGCTAAAGAGAATCTAAAAGAGAAGAAAGTCTTCTTTGAGTCCTGATCAACAAGCTAGAGGAAAGAGTTAGATTCTGGAAACACCGATGAACAGTGAGCCAACATCACAGAGAACAATAGTGTGGAGAAAAGGTATAGAATTGATTATATTGATCAGTGAGGTAATGCACTTACAATAGATCTAAAAATCTGTAATTAAGTTGTATGTATGAATAGATCAGTAATGTTTTAGTTTAACCATTGAAGCGTCAATTCTCTTAACCGAGTAGGACTTAAAAGTCTTCTACAATTGAGATACATCCTAAGGAGTATCAAAAAGTTTGATCATAGAAAGTAGCATTGGATATGCTCGATATCTATTAATAGGCCAAGTGAGTGTTTGATCAAGGATGGTAGCATTAGATGCCAGATACTAGGTGAAAAACTATCTTTTAAATCCTCTAACAAGGTCACACCTAACAGTGTGTTTGTAACCTTTAACAAGGTTGGCCCTTAATAGGGCTCACTTTAGAAGAGTGAAAATTTGGGGTACCAGTCCCAGTGGTTTCTCCCCTAACAGAGTTTCCACATTAAAAATCCATGTGTTATGTGTTTATAATTTATTACTTTACTATTTTACATTTCACATATGCAATTCTGGATTGATCATTATACTCGTCATATTTACTGTGTTTCGGTAAATAATTGACTTCTTATCGGTAAACATACAGAAGAAGGTTTAACAAATAAATCTGACAAGTAGAAAATTGATATAAGTATTTTAAGGCATTCATCTTATAGGACAGAAGATAACTAGAGGCATAATTTGTGGTTATAAGTTTTAAGGGTTGATTTATGGATTAATTTTTGAGGCCACTAATTCACCCCCCCTCTCAGTTATTACTAACACCTTAGACACTAGTCAACAAACTCTTTTAGAGTTGGGAGAAGAAGATTGGGTCAAAGATTTGCCTACACCACTACCTTTGCAGTTGGACATCATATTAGACTCCAAGGTGATTAAGAATACCATGAAGGGTACTTACAAAGAGTATTTGGTTAAGTGGCAGGGATTACTTGAATCAGAGGCCACTTGGATGATTGAGGCAGATATTCTGAAGCATGGGGTCACCAATGAAGACCTCCTAACTCAAGATACTTGAGTTCTTTGTCCTAGGAGAGTATGGTGCAGAGCACCTCCCTTTTTGATGTGTTTTGTTTGTTTAGGGTTGTGTTAGGAGTCTTAATTTGGGTTTGAATAAGATCCATTAGGTTTTGGATCTCAACTTTTTCATTCATGTTTGTAAAGAGCAAAAATGATCCTAGGTGACAATATGGTCATTTTGGCTTAGATTGGTCAAAGTTACTCTTTTTGAGTAACTTGTGGTTTTAGTGTCTTCTAGGACCCTAAGTATCCTGAATAGGGTCATAGGAGTGGAAAATAGTCATTGAGCTGACTATTATAGTCAAAGAGCTAAAAGTGTTAAAAAGTTGCTAGCAACTTTCAAAAGTTATTCGAGCAACTTTTGCAAAAAGTTTCAAATAGAATTTTGAACGGTTGTAACCACCCATGATCAGGTATTTAAGCATGGTTTGATGATTTTGGGATGGTTAATGGAGATTTGTATTGCATAGTACTTTTGAAAACATTCTGTATGGATGGCTCTCTGTGTTTTATTGTAATTCTCAGTGTTTTCTGCATTCTGTATGGCTGTGTACGGATTAGATTAGGTGATCTGACCCCATGGGGGTGTAGTTCTTTGAAATAGGTTTATTTTTCATATAATATTTTTCTTTCAAGTTAAGGTAGTGTGGATTTACATTAGAATTTAGACCACTGTGTCTGCAAGTTCAATTTGCAGAGTTGCAAGAGGAAAAATGGCTCTAACCTAACTATCCACGGTTGAAAATGGCTAAAACCATGTGGGATGATGGGTTAGGGTCTATACATATTTTTTTGTTCTTATTTTCTTTTCAATTGAATTCCTAAGCTTGGAGTGAATCCCTATGGATGACTGCTAGGAGTAGGTGAGCCTGGACAGGGTAAAGATTGGATTGTAATTGAGCACCCATGATTTTGGATGGATGAATTAGTGGAATTTGTGGAAGACCTAATGTGTCACCTTGAAGGACCAAATGGTTGTATATGGTGAAGGGAAGATTGAAAACCAAATTGAATACTTTTTGTACTAACTGGTCTAGAGGCCTAAAAACAAGGCTGAAAACTAGGGCCTGGTAGTAAATAGGGTTGTGGGTGCATTTAGAAACTATGGTTTTGGATTCTTGAAGGGATAGTGGATGTATTTCATATTTTAAAGGTCTTCTATGAGGTTAATTGGAGGAAATTGGACTATGTGTCTCAAAATAGTGAAAATAGACCTACTAGGAATAAGCCTAATTAGGCCTCCTAGTGTATTTGGCAACAATTGGATTGTTTGAGTGTCTAGAAGTGTTAGAAATGTTTCCAAAGGACTTTTGATCAACCAAGAACATAGGAAAGAGTCTGTGAGGTGTATGGGGAAGATCCTAAGAAAGGGTTTGGGGTTCCAGGGGAAGTTCTAGTAAAGAATCAAGAAGAATAGTGAACTAGTTGGACTAGTTATAATTGAATGAACTTTGTGTCTTTATGAAGTCAACTATACCTAGGAGGAAAGTTGTTAAGGAGGGTCTAGGAGATCCATATTGGTGAAGAAAACATAGGAGTAACCATTGGATGGTTAGAAGAAGTCATAATCATTTTGAGAGAAGGAATCACTAGAACTCTAGACCCTCTGCATCAAGGATTTGTTAGATTTGGTAATGATGCTCCATACCATGTGAAAGGAAAAGGTTCTATAATTCTATTGAATAGCACAAGATGGATGATGTTTATTGTGTAGAAGGTTTAAAGTATAATTTGTTGAGTGTTTCATAGTTAAATAACATAGGTCACCGATTGGAATTTGAACATGGAAAGATGAAATATTTTGATAAGAAGGAGAGTCTGATTTCTACTGGAGAACAATCTAAAGGTAATTTAGTTTATCTTGATACTTCTATGAAGAGTTTCATATTTTCTAAAGTTTAAGATGTTTGTTTGTGGCACAAAAGGCTTTGTCATGTTAATTTTCACAACTTGATCAAAGTGAGTAAAAAGAATAGAGTGAGAGGATTACTAAGATTAGAGAAACTTGATAATGTTATGAGTAGAGAATGTCAAATGGGTAAGATGACTAAATCTAGTTTTTCAAGCAAGACTTATGTTACACAATGAATTATGGATTTAGTGCATACTAATTTATGTGGACCCATGAGAACTCAAAGTTACTATGGAGACATATATTTTATTTTATTTGTGATGATTATTCTAGAATGATGTCTGTAATGTTTTTAAAGGAAAAATATGATGCATTTCAAATGTTTAAGTGGTACAAGGCCAGAGTTAAGAAATAAATAGGAAGCCAACTGAAATTTCTGAGAACTGATAGAGGAGGTGAGTTTACATCTAATGAGTTTACAGTGCTTTGTAATAAAATAGAATTAAGAGACAGATGTATACACCGAGGACACCACAACAAAATATTATTGTTGAGAGAAGAAACATATCTATTTTTTATTGTTCAAGGACACTGATGATTTAGAAAGTTATTTAACAAAAATTTTGGAGAGAAGAAGTTAGTACTACTATTTACACATTAAACCAAGTACAAATGAAGAAAGGTACATTCATAACACCTTATGAAATCTGGTATGAACGCAAACCTAATGTGAGTTATTTCAAAGTTCTTGGAAGTAGATGTTACATATTAAAATATTCTAGAGAGGGAAAGTTTGATTCTAAAGGGGATGAAGGGATGTTATTAGGATATTCTACAAAGAGTAAAGCCTATAAGAGTTTGAATAAATTTACTAACAAAATGGTGGAAAGTGCAAGTGTGAGAATTGATGAGTTTGTAGAAAAGAAAGATGAAGAAATCAAAAAGGAGCTTGAAGATTATCATAAGTTTGTATATGTACAACTTGATGTTCCTAACACGTTACCAAGAGTACCTACTAAGGAGGAAGCTAAACAAAGATCTCAACAACTGATTGATGTGGATGAAACACTCAGACCTACTGAGCCTATTTTAAAAAAATATTTGAGGCGGCACAACTCCCCGAGAAAGATTTTTGGAAATAAAGATGTTGAAGTGATGAAAAGAAGCAAGGTAAGAGATAATACATGTTTGATATGTACATTTGAGCCAAATAAAGTAAAATATGAACTAGATAATGAAGATTGGATGAAAGCAATGAAAGAAGAGTTTGATCAGATTCAAAAGAATAATACATGGACTTTAGTACCTAGGCCAAAGGATGAAAATGTTATTGGTACTAAATAGATTTTTAGAAACAAGTTGAATGAGAATGGAGAAGTTATCAAAAACAAAGCTAGATTGGTTTGCAAAGGTTATGCACAAGAAGAAGGTACTAATTATGGAGAGACTTTTGCACTTGTTGCTAGATTGGAAGGAGTTAGAATACTTCTAGCTTATGCTACTTACAAAGGATTCAAAGTTTATCAAATAGATGTCAAGTTTGCATTTATAAATGGGATACTAGAAGAAGAAGTTTACATTGAGCAGCCTGAAGGATTCATTGAAAGCACAAATAAGAACAAGGTATGTAAATTACACAAATCTCTTTATGGTTTGAAGCAAGCACCCTGAGCATGTTATGAGAGATTGTACTCTTATATAATCAAAATAGGATTTAAAAGAACAAGTGATAACAATAATTTTTATTTGAAGTGTGTTAGAATTAATAATCTTTCCTTGGTGTATTATTTAAATTAGGATTAGCCAAGGTATCCTAAATTGTATTTGTCCCCTAGTCCAAGTGGGAGGACATGTCACATTTTTGTAATTCCTTTAATAAGGATATTAGAAATTCCTCCTTAAGAGGATTCTCACACTTGTCACACACTTAATGTGAATGTGGTATTCATATAATATGGGAGTTACATGAAAAATCCTCCACTTATTTCTATTTAAGAGATGCCTCTACACACACACACACTTGTTCAATAATCTTCTCTCTATTTTCTCACTTCTTCTCACATTATCAAACTTGCTCTCATTGTTGTAATGAGCTTCTTGCTCTCATTCTCTCTCCTTATTTAGGATTTTATGACTCAATCATATTATACACAAGGGGTTTTTCTTTATTTTGACCCTTTCAAAATTCTTGTGTCATTGTGTTGATCTTGGAGCATCTTGGTAAATTTGGTGTTTGATCTATTGGAGCAATATCTCACTCTTTGTGTATTTGTTAAAACTCTTACTTTTTCTCTCACTTGGATTCTTTCCTAAGCTTGTTTCTATTTTTTAATGTTTCTAACATAGTATTAGAGCTAACTAAATCCTTTTTTTGAGTGTTGCATGAAGGTACAGTTGAAGGGTATCTCAGTTGTGAAGGAGAAAGCAATTTTTTTTGTTATTTGATCTAACTCTTGTTTGCAGGTTTTCTTTCATTTTTTTACAAATCTAACATATTTTTTGTAAAACTAACTTTTGTCTAACTAGTTCTGGATGACTTGCCACCAAATCTAAGTGTATTCATCTCTATTTCTAGTTTTTAAAGTTCTAACCTCACCCTTTGTCAGGAAACCGCAAGGGTTTTATTTTTCATGAATTTTCATTCATTTATCTAACTACCTTATTTGCAAGGTTAAAATTTGTTTTCATATTTGTATATTCAGATTTTTATATTTCAAGGTTCTAATATATGCAGCATCTCTATCACTTGCTGAAATCTATTACATCTCATACTTTTATTTGCGGGTTTTAATTTATCTCTAAGTTTGTTGATAACATATCTCTTTTCATATCTTTTTTTATCTATTTTTGTTATATCTTTGTAGGTCATATCTCTGATTTTGTTTCATATATCTACACTCATATTATCTTTCTTATAGAAATTAATCTCTAATTTTAATTTAATCTGTCTCAATCTTATGCATTTCTAATCTGCATTTCATAATATAAGTTAATTTTTTTTATATCTAATATTCATCTATTTTGTTTATAATTTATAGTTTTATTTTAATCAAATCTCGCTCAACTTCCCTCCTACCTCCCCTCATTATGCAACTTCTTCTAGTTTCTTTATCTCTCCAATCCACTTTGCTGTCTTTATTTCTCCCTTTCTCAACCTTCCTCCTCCTCGCAGCCATCTCCTTTCATTCATTATATTTCTACCTCATCCCTCGCAGCCTTCTGCTGGTTATATAGTATTTTCTATATATATTTTTATTCATTTTTTTTCTTCTCTCACAATTTTGTTCTAGCTTTCATCTTTGTTAAATATTTCTTGCACAATTTTGTTTAGTTGTTTGGTAGTGGTGTAGGAGCACCTAGGTAAGGCTAAATGCTAACCTAGGGCTTCTATTTTGATTTTTGGCTTATAGTGGTCTTAGCCAAACCACTAGTGGAAAAATGGGACTAGATGGGTCCTAGGGTGTGTTGAGTTATATTAGGAGGCCTTATTAGGTCCTTAGTGACCTTTGCAAATGTTGTCCAAATTTGTCAATTTGTGTATATATTGCCAATGTTGTGGCAAAAGTGGCATTTATGCATTTAGGGTTCAAATTGGAAAAAAGAATGCGTAGTAGACCTATGTGTTGGTTTACTTATCTTATATATGTATTTGGTTAAGTTTATTGAGTTTTTGACCAAGTTTCTATGCAAGAATCCAAAAGTTGTAAAAGTTGTCAATGTTGTCATTGACAACATTGACAACATTTCTTGCAATGATATCTCTTTAAGCATTTGGGTTTCTAACTGTCTGAAACCATTGAGACAGGGTCATGGTCAACTATATAAGGCCTCCCTTTCCCTTTGTATGAGGTTGGATGGTTTTGTAAATTCTGTGTACGGACTATGTTATTGAAAAACCAGTTACAGTTAAGCATTTTCTTTACATCTTGGTGCTTAATGGATTGAACTCTACATTTATTTGGTTCATGAGTTAGTGTGTGTAAATTTTTACTTGTACATGTGATTAGTTTGTGTTTTTGTTCATGTTTCCTTGCTTGTTTAAAAAATTTTCATTTCTGCACTAGCACTGGTCTGAACCAGACAGTTTCTACAAATGGGGTCATAGCTTCTCTTCCCACTGTGGAATCTCTATGAGCCTTTGGGATTAGAAAGATGACTCCTTGTACATATTTTATAGTGAAGGATGGGCCCTAGAAGGAAAGAAAACTTTTTTTCAGTGATGCCCTAGGCGAGCTAGAGATGCATGGCTAGGGATCACAGAGAGTTACATAGGTGAAAGGAGGGATTTAAAGCATTGGTTGCTTCAATAAAGATTGTGAAGAGGAGGACATATGTGTGAAGAAGCCCAAAATTAAATGGGTCAAAGAAGTGGCCTATAGGATACCCTAGAAGGAGATAGGGTACAAAGAAAGACTTGTAATTATATCAGATTGGTATCAGAGCTAGTTAAAGACTTGGGAAAACAATATATGTCTGCAAGTACTGGTGAATCCGTGGGAGAGTCAAACATGGTGAATAATGCAGAGATAGCTAAAGAGATGGATGAGAAAAAGGAGAAGAATAGACTCCTTGAAGAGGCACTAGAAGGTATGAGAATCAAGCTACAAGAAGTAGTTGATGCCAGAGATAAAGGCAACAAAGTTGAAAGTAGTGACAGAGGTAAAAAGATCATTGAGGAAGATATTATCCCTGAACCAGACCCTGTCTTGAATAAATAACCCTTCTTTAAAGCCATAAAATCCCTAGGAGGGAATGAATTAGAGGGAATACCACTATTTAGTGGAAAGATGGATATAGAAGAAGTGATGGATTGGATTGAAGGAATGGAGAACCATTTCGAATGTGAAGGTGTGACAGAGGCACAAAATCTCAAGGTGGCCAAGTCAAGACACAGAGGGTCAGCACTAACATGGTGGAAGTATCTTCAAGATGAGAGGATTAGAATGGGAAGAAACCTATAGCTAATTGGAATGAAATTGCAACAAAGCTAAAAGAAAACTATCTGCTAGAGGACTATGAGATTCAACTCCAGAGGAAAAGGCAAAATCTGAAGCAAAAAGACATGGATGTGGCCTCTTATATAGAGGAGTTTCAGAGATTGTGCCTTAGGTTCAGGTAGCAAGAAGAAGAATCAATAAAAGTGGCAAGATACTTGGGTGGTTTAAAGTGGAACATCCAAGAAGAGATTAGTCTATGGACATCAAATTCATTTCAGAGGTTTCATCAACTAGCTCTAAATGTAGAGGAAAATAATAGAAAGAAAGGTGACTCTAACTTCAAAATCAGAGGTAGAGGAAGAGACCAATGGGGTCAAAGAGGGGGATATCAAGGAAGAGGAAATGAGAAAATAAGCCAAGGTGAAACCAAATTGATAGAGCATAGAAATGAAACCAATCCAAGAGGAGGTTATTCCAGAGGTAGGGGTAATCAAGGAGGCCCTAGTAGAGGAAGATGGTTAGGTATAAGAAACTCATACTTTGAAAGTATAAAGTGTTACAATTGTGGTCAACTGGGCCACCTGGCATATAGATGCATTGAGAAAACTACTACTTCAAACCATGATAAGAGAGTTTCATATGCTCATGAGGACACCTCAAGTGTCAAAGAACCTAAAATTGATTGTCTAGACTCAGAGATGGGAGAAAATCTCATGATTAGGAGAGTGTTGATAAGGCAACCAGTCAAAGATGAACCCAAGCATAGGAGGGATTTATTTAGGATAAGATGCAATGTCCTTGGTAAAGTTTATAAGGTGATTGTGGATTTTGGTTCCACAGGTAACATCATATCAGAAGAGGCGGTAGACAAACTCAAGCTAACCAAAGTACCCCATGTAAATCCATACAAGGTGACATGGTTAAATAAAGGCCAAAGTGTATTGGTGAATGAACAAAATTGCGTTGATTTTTCTATAGCAGGCGATATGGAAAATTTTCTTTGTAACATCTTACCAATGGATTCTTTCCATTTGTTGTTAGGAAGGCCTTGGAAAGATGATAGTGGGGCAGTGCATGATTGGAAGGAGAATTCAATAATATTCAAGAAAGGAGGTAGAACTTTCAAGATTCAGTCTATGTTGGAAGAGGATGAGCCACAACCTAAGACTCCTAGCATTTTGTTGTGTAGTGGAAAGGATTTTTTGAAAGACCTTAAAGATGAAGATACTGAAGGATATGCTATTTTCCTAAAGCCCAAGGAGGAAGAGAAGTCTGTAAAGGAACCTTTACCATCAGAGAGTCAAGAATTGCTTGTGAAGTATAAAGATATAGTAAGTGATGGAACTCCTGCAACTTTTCCTCCTAGAAGAGTGATAAGACATCATATAGACTTTGTACTTGGTGCATGTTTTCCTAATAAGGCATCTTCTAAGCTCACCCTTGATCATAACTTGGAAGTGTCAAGGCAAGTGCAAGAACTATTGGATCAAGGATTGATCAAGAAGAATATTTTCCCATGTGCAGTCCCGGTTGTGTTGGCATCCAAGAAGGGAGGAAAATGGAGACTTTGCATAGACTCAAGGGCCATAAATACAATTACAATAAGGTATAGGTTCCCCATACCTAGGATTGAAGATCTTATGGATTGTCTTGAAGGGGAAATGTATTTCACTAAGCTATATTTGAAAAGTGGCTATCACCAAATCAGGGTGAAGGAAGCAGATGAATGGAAAATGACATTGAAGACCAAAAATGGGTTGTATGAGTGGCTTATGATTCCATTTGGGCTCAAAAATGCTTTGAGAACATTCATGAGGCTCATGAATGAAGTACTCAAGGACTACATAGGGAATTTTGTAGTTGTATATCTTGATGATATACCAATTTTTAGCAAAACAAGAGAGGAGCATATCAAGCATGTAGAGACTATATTGCAGAGGTTACATGAAGAAAATATAGCTATCAATCTTGAGAAATGTGAGTTCTTCAAGAAAGAACTTGTGTACTTGGGCTTTGTAGTGTCCAAGGGGTCCTTGAAGATGGATCAAGACAAAGTTGTAGCTATCCTAAACTGGCCACCACCTACCACAACAACTAAGGTAAGAATTTTCCATGGGTTAGCCCAATTTTATAGGAAATGTATTAGGAAATTTAGTGGTATTTGTGCACCATTTTTAGATACCATCAATGGATGGGTAAAAACCAAGTTTAGGTGGACCTTAGAAGAAGAGAAAGCCTTTGAAATGTTGAAGAAGCAAGTAGCAACACAACTTGTACTAAAATTGTCTAGCTTTGAGAAATTGTTTATCATTGAGTGTGATGCAAGTGGGATGATAGTAGGGGGTGTGTTAAGACAAGAAGGTAGGCCAGTAGCCTTCTTTAGTGAAAATTAAATGAAGCCAAGAAGAAGTACTCTTTTTATGACTTGGAACTGTATGCCTTAGTTTAGTCACTTAGAAAGTGGAGGCATTACCTATTACCCAAGGAATTTTTAGTGTTTACTAACAACCAAGCCCTTAGCCATATCAATACCCAAGAGAAACTAAGCACTAGACACCTAAAATGGATGGAATACCTTCAAGCATTCACATTCACAATTAAGCACAAGAAGGGGAAATTGAACAAGGTTGCAGATGCACTAAGTAGGAGGTTGTTGATAGTTCAAGAATTTTAGTTGATTAGAATTGGCATAGAGAGTTTCAGAGATCTCTACAAGGAAGATGAAGACTTTGCTGAAGCCTACAAGGTGTGTACTAATTTTTAGAATCATTTCCATAGCGAGTTTTCTGATTTTACTTTGCAAAATGGACTGTTATTTAAGGGTAATCAGTTGTGTGTGCCAAGGGGTTTACAGGGAGAACCCCATATAGGAGAAACATAATGGGTGTTTGAGTGGTCATTTTGGTATGAACAAAACCTTGGAACTAGTACAAAGGTTTTACCATTGGCCAAAGTTGATAAGAGATGTGACTAGGCATATTGAGCAATGTGTAGTGTGCATGAAAGCCAAAGGAGGAATAAGAAATGAAGGTTTATTCCAACCTTTACCAGTCCCAAATAGGCCATGGGAGTGAGTGAGAATGGACTTAATAGTGGGTTTACCCAAGACAAAGCAGGGATATGAAAGCATATGTGTGGTGGTTGATAGATTTAGTAAAATGGGTCATTTTATACTTTGCAAGACTACTCATAATGCCAGTTATATAGCATATTTTTTATTTAAGGAGATTGTAAGGATCCATGGTCTACCCCTAAGCATTGTTTCAGATAGGGATGTGAAGTTCATGATCCATTTCTGGAAAACATTATGGAATATATTAGGTACTAATCTCTCATTTGGTTCAGCCTACCATCCTCAGACAAATGGCCAAACTAATGTAGTTAATAGAGTGTTGGGTAACCTATTAAGGTGCCTCACTAAACAGTATGTTCAGACATGGTATGTTGTCATTCCCCAAGCAAAGTATGCATACAATGATAGCAAGAATAGAACAACGGGGAGAAGCCCATTTGAAGTTATTTATGGGATGAACCCAAGGGGTGTGTGTTAGCTTAGAGATCTCAGAGGTATGGAGTATAGGAGTGTTCATGCTAAGGATTTCACTCAAACCATGAAGGAGATCCAAGATCAAGTTAAGAAGACCATACAAGACAGTACACAAAAGTTGAAGGCCAAAGTGGATGAAAAGAGGAGAGACATTCAGTTTGAGGTAGGTGATTATGTGATGGTTCATTTGAACAAATATAGGTTGTAGAAGGGTGTGCCTACTAAAATTCAGATTAATAGTGTGGGACCTTGCAAGATCATAGCCAAGTATGGGGCTAATGCATACAAGATAGAACTACCTTTAGATTTGAGCATATCTCCCATTTTTAAAGTCCAAGATTTAATAAAATTCAAAGGGCCATTAGCTGAGATTGACAAGAATAGTTTAGGGATTAGGAGTGATGTTGAACCTACTATATTACCTCCCAATCCATAGTTGGAAGCAGACAAAGTTTTGGATTCAAGAGTTAAGAGCACTACAAGGCACAAGGTGTACATAGAGCACCTCATCAAGTGGAAGAATATGCTTGAATCAAAGGAAACATGGATTGCATCTATAGAATTCAGTAAAGTGGGCACCTCTGAAGAAATTTTTTCCATGGGAGTGACATGACTTTCCTTTGTGGGAGAGTATGGTGCAGGAGCATCTAGGTAAGGCTAAATAGTAACCTAGGGCTTCTAGTTTGATTTTTGGCTTGTAGTGGTCTTATCCAAACCACTAGTGGAAAAATGGGACTAGATGGGTCCTAGGGTGTGTTGAGTTATATTAGGAGGCCTTATTAGGTCCTTATTGACCTTTGCAAATGTTGTCCAAATTTGTCAATTTGTATACATGTTGCCAATGTTGTGGCAAAAGTGGCATTTATGCATTTAGAGGTCAAATTGGACAAAGAAATATGTAGTAGACCTATGTGTTGGTTTAGTTAGCTTAGATATGCATTTGGTTAAGTTTCTTTAGTTTTTGACCAAGTTTCTATGCAAGAATCCAAAAGTTATAAAACTTGTCAATGTTGTCATTGATAGCATTAACAACATTTCATGCAATGATGTCTCATCAAGAATTTGTGTTTCTAAATATTTGAAATAATTGAGATAGGGTCATGGTAAAATATATAAGGCCTCCCTCAACCTTTGTATAAGGTTGGATTATTTTGGAAATTCTGTGTACGGACTGTGTTATTGAAAAACTAGTTACAATTAAGCATTTTCTTTACATATTGGTGCTTAATGGATTGAACTCTGCATTTTCATTGGTACATGAGTTAGTGTGTGTAAATTATTGATTCTACATGTTAGTAGTTTGTTTTTTTGTTCATATTTCCTTTCTTTTAAAAAAAAATTCATTTCTGCACTGGCACTGGTCTGAACTAGGCAGTTTCTACAAATGGGGTCATAGCTTCTCTCCCCCCCATGGAATCTCTATGGGCCTTTTGGATTAGGAATATGAATCCTTATACATATTGTATAGTGAAGGATGGGACCTAGAAGGAAAGCAATATATTTTTGCAATGATGCCCTAGGCGAGCCAGAGATGCATGGATAGGGATCAAAAAGAGTTATAGAGGTGAAAGGAATGATTGAAAGCATTGGTTGCTTCAATCAAAGCTTGTGGAGAGGAGGAAATATGTGTGAAGAAGCCCCAAATTCAATGGGAGGCTTTGATGTGGGATTCTTCATGTTGAAAACAAATATTTTGATGGCTATGCTTAGTTTGAGTTAAAACACTTAAATTTAGGCTTGTAAGTAGGAACCCACTGTACAAATAGTTTGGGAGGGAAAGACCTAGAAAATCCTTTAGGTATTTGTAAAGGGTGTCAAAATAAAATTTTAGTTTTCCATCTTGTTAAGGATAATTTCAAGTTATTTGGAAAAAGGTTCCTAATTTGGATTAGTTAGTTTGTAGCCTTGTTTTGGATGAATTTTCTATGGTTCTTTGAACTTGATTAGAGTTATATTGAAAATTATGTTTGTAGGAATTGGATTGGATCCAATTGAAATGCTAGAAGCCTACCTCTCCATGTGGGATTTATCTGGAACATATTGGAGCATTTAGTGAAGGTGGTGCAAGAAGAGCTCCATGGGTTAGGTGATGAGTGATTTGATTTCTTGATTGGTGTATACAAGTTGAAAGAAGAAGGATCTTTTGTAGAGAATCATTGGGAGATTAGGATTAGTCAAGAACCCTAATAGGTCAAAGAAGTGGCATGTAGGATACCCTAGAAGGAGATAGGGTACATAGAAAGACTTGTAGTTACATTAGGTAACCTGCTCCTCTTGTATCGTGCGCTGCCCTCTTTCCTTTTCCTTCTCAGCTTGTCTGTTTAGCTTGGAATACAGCTTAGGCTGCTCCCTCATTGTTAATCTTGCATTGAATTTATTCCAACATTTTACCTTCTTTTTTTTTACCCTCACAGCCTGTAAACTCACTCCTCTCCTTTGTTTTTTCATCATTTTATCCTCCTGTAGCCTGCTTCTCTCGCAGCCTACTACTGTCTTTAGTGTTTTTTGATTTGGTAGCATTTCTTCTCCCACTTGGCAGTTTTTTATCTATTTTAGGGAGAATTATGTATATCATTGCATTGCCAACATTTTTTCTCTTGCAGGGAGAATTCTGTATTCATTTATTCATTTCTGTGTTATCTAACTTTAGTTAGTTTGAACAAACTTTGATTCTCCTTATCTCTAAGTTTATTTATTTACTTATTACATATTATCGATATCACTTTGTTTATCTTTAATAATTTATTTTTCATTTCAATAGTTTCTTTAAATTGTCAATTAGTTTAAATTAATTCAATTCCTATAAATTTTATAAAGCATTTGATTTTTTTTTTATATCAATTTGGTTAAACAAACCTTTGTTAACCATTATACATTATTTATTATATATTTTTATTCACTAATCCAAACCTAATTTTAATTTTAATTAATCTGACTTCATTATTTTAAAACTTTTACTAAAATTTTATTTTTTTTAAAATAAAATTTTAACCATTCAAATTATGATTAACATTAAGTTAAATTTATTTTTCTTGATCTTTCACATTATATATTCATTGAGGAATAATAGATGGAGCAGGTATGAGTAGATGCCAAACTACAGGAATGCGTAGGTGCGAACACGTAGGCTAGTGGTCAGGTGGCAACATGCATTAAGATTTCTTTTGACAATGCGGGTTTCTCATCTCCTAAAAATAATGTTTCAAAACTTTCTGGTACGGAATCCTCTCAGCAAGGTGCAACTAGGGTTAAGTGGGCCGATATTCCTTTTGATGAGGATGATGTGGCTAGATCCAAATCCTCTGGGATTCTTCCCCATTGGGTCCTTAAGAATGGAAATTGGAGGGATTGCGCTATTAATAATTAACCTACCTCATTTTATTTTCATCGCTTCCAGCATTTGACTTCCTCCTTTTCACACAGATCGGTTAAGATCCCTCAGCCAACCATTTTTCAAGGTATTCTGGGTCCACCACCTGATAAGCATCACCTTCATAACAAGGCCCTCTCTCGACGTCATCCTAAACTTATTAGGTAATTTTTTACCCTCCCACCCTTTGACATTTGTGATGGTACCCCTCTAGTTTCGCCTCCAGAGTCAGCCGTTAGCTCCCCAATCCTGCCTTTTTGTCCTATCCCTATTTTTTCTGACACCCCTTCTTCATTGATCCTTAAACCTGTATTCATATCCTTTCCTAAAGATATCCCCATCCATCCTTCTCCTCAAACTCCCTTCAAACCAAAGCATCTAACTCTAGAGCGGTCTCCTATTCCCTTTGAAAATCCCTCACAGTCTTATGGTTCAGATTCTGTTGAACACCTTTCTCCCATTGCAACACGTTCACGACCTCCACCAAATCCTTGGGTAATTCTACCTCTTCATATGATTCAACCCAAAGTGGATTTTTTACACTCTTCAACTCTTATTGGTAAGTTAAATTATTCTCTTTCTTTTCAGTCCCTACTTTCTTGGGCTAAACATTCCTAGACGGGTCTGAAAGAATTATTTCTGTATGATAAAGGGTCTCTTTTCTTTGTAGCAATTTTTGACTCTTCACAGGCTAGGGATGAAGTGCATAGGTTTAAAGGTTAGTTCTGTCAGGGGATTGGTATCTTTACTTCTACTTGGGTTCCACATTTTGATGTCACTTCTGCACCTTCCTTATTTATTCCCTAATAGATTTCTTTCCCTAATCTTCCTCTCAAATTTTGTGATCTTCTCCTGGTGGAGATCTTCGCTAAAAAATTAGGTATTTTTTTCAAGCATGATTTCTCTCCTTTTCTTCATCCTCATCTCCCTGTTAGGGTTTTCTTTCTTCTTAATCAGTCTAGGTTGATCCCTTCTGAAATCTCAATTTGTTCTAAGTTTGGGACTTGGTCTCAACAAATTCGTATCTAGGGCCCTCCTCTCATTGTCGCATTGAGTTCATCATTAAGGCACTTGTTTTCTCAATGTCAAGGATCGAATGAGGTGTCTAATTAGATATGTTCCAATTTAGCTTCTAATTTTTGCAATTTCCCTTTCTTTCAACCTAGTTCCATCTCTTCTCGGTGCACTCTTAAGGTGTCTTGTTCCATTCCAACCCTGTCATCTATTGACACTGGTTCTAATGCTTTATCCCAAGTTGTCAATAGCTTTACCTCTTTCTCTCTATCATCATTTGATATGTCTTCTCTAACTGTGAGATCTCCACAAATTAAGTCTACTCCTTTTGTTTTCACTCCTCAAGTCATTTCTGTCTCTAGTTTTCTTCCTTATTCACTGATTTCTTTGTTGTTTTCTTCTAGTCCTCCTTTTATTTCTTTTGGGTCCTCTTCCTTGGTTGTTAATCCTCGCATGAATTTTTTCACTAACATCCTCCCTTCTCTAATTGTTTCCATGCTTTCTTCCTCTTGTCATCATCTTGTTTTGACCTTTCCTACCCCTTTCCCTCTTTGGGTTGATCGGGCTTTACTTTTTACCTTTCTTCCTGCTCCCTCGAGCCTTGATGATTGCATCATTCAAACTCTTATCTTTAACAATCAACGCTTCATTCTGATCCCCCCTTTCCATTCTCACTCTCCACCTCCTGAGCATGTTCTTCAACTAATGTGCAACAATATTTTAATCTTTGTGACTTCAAAAATCTATGAGGAAGTTGTTGTGGAGGTTGTGGTAGAAGCTCATCCTTCCACTCCCATGTCTGGTATGACTCCAAAGGATTTATCTTTGGCCCATTCAGTGAAGGGTTTTGATTTTTATCAAAAATTATCAATTTCTCAAATCCCCAACTCTCTCTCTCTCCTTTCAAGCATGACCCTGAGATGAAAACACCTAAGAAGAGAGGTAGAAAGCCTCTTTCAGCCAAAATAAAGGATGAAATTGAAGTTGGTCTTCAGACTAAAATTCTTGATAATTTTTCCCCCATCATTAGAACAAGGTGGAGTGCAATTCATTCCCCCATTCCTTGATGCAAATATTGTCATGGAATATTAGGGGTTTGAATGCCCCTGACAAGAGGAATAGGGTCAAAAAATTTGTCGATTCCTCTCATGCAGATATTTCTGATTCCTCTCATGCAGATATTTCCTTATTCAAGAATCGAAACTGTCTCAAGCTTCATTTGATAAGATCTTTGATAAATGGTCTTTTTGGGACTCCTCTCTTGTCCCCTCTTCTGGTGCCTCTAGGGGTCTGATTGCCTTATGGAATCCTAAGACTATTAAGGGCCAACTTTTGGTTTCGGATTCCAATTAGCACTTGCTGAATTTTTCATGGTTTGACTTCCATTTTTTGTTGTTCAATATTTATGGTCCCTCTTCCCCTAAGGATAAACTTAATCTTTTGGATTCATTAACTGACCATATTAATAAATATAAGGATCTTCCAATTATTTTGGGTGGCAACTTCAATGTCATTTCGTCTGTTGCTGAGGAAAGTGGTGGGAATCCTACTGCTCCTCGGGTACTCAAGGAATTCAATTTCTTTATTCATAATAATGCTCTCTATGATATCCTCCCTTGTAATGGCTCCTTTACTTGGACCAACCGTCGATCAGCTGCCCTGATCTCTGTTAGACTAGATCATTTCCTTTCTTCTTTTGATTTTAAACTTCTTAATTTCTCATTGATTTCTCATATTTTATCATCTCCTATTTCTAATCATTTTCCTATCTCCCTGTCTCTCCAAAAGTCAAATGATCCCCATGTACATAAATCTTCTTTCAAATTTGAGAGTATGTGGTTTACTCACCCTCATTTTTCCTCTCTCCTTTGGAAGTGGTGGGTGTCTGCACCCTTTTGTAAAGGAAATCGTATGTTTCAATTCCATAAAAATTTGAATTTTTTCAGAAACAAGATTATGATCTGGAATAAAGAAATTTTTAAGAATGTCTTTGAGAAGAAGAATAGGGTTGAAAGTGAGCTTAGTGAATTTTTAGACCACATTTCTAAATTTGGGTTGGATTCAGCCTCTGTTGATAAACAGAAAGACCTTCAGACTTATTGGGAAACCCTTTGCACTAGATTAGAAATGTACTGGTGAGAAAAATATCGTGAACTATGCCTTAAAGAAGGTGAAGAGAACACAAAAAATTTTCATGCCGCTGCTGAAGTTAAAAGAGCTTCCTCTTCCATTTTTCTATTAAAAATGTTGTAACTGGTGTTACTCTGTCTTCTCAATAGAAAATTTCTATAGAAAGGGTATATTTTTTCACAAACCTTCTTGCCCCTCTGGATCTTCCACTAGAAGATTCACCCTCAATGGATATACTTCTACAAGCTATTCCCCCTCTTATCTCTGACTCTGATAATGTTTCCTTAATGAGGCCTTTTAGTGTTGAGGAGCTCCACTCTGTCATCTTTTCCATGGCGCCAGATAAGTCTCCCAGACTATATGGTTTTACTATTCTTTTCTATCAAAAATGTTTGGATGTTATCAACTTTGATCTTCTTCTTGTAATCGAAGAGTCCCGTAAGAAAGGTTTTGTGCTAAAAAAATTTAATACTACTAACCTCATTTTAATTCCTAAATCTAAAACACCTCAGACATTTGCGTATTTTTGACCTATCTCTCTTTGTAATGTAATCTATAAAATTATCACAAAAACAATTTATTTGAGGCTCAAACCTCTGATTTCTAAGATTATCTCTCCTCAGTAGGGGGGTTTTGTCCTAGGTAGGGAAAATTTTGATGGTCTGTTATTAGCTCTAGAATTTATCTATTCCATTGAGTCACATCATATCCCTTTCTTTTTGTGGAAAAATTAGACATGATGAAAGCTTATGATAAGGTCTATTGATCCTTCCTTTTCAAAATTCTTAGAAAATTTGGTTTCTCTAACTATTGGTGTAAATGGATTAAAAATTGTCTATCTGGAGCTTCTTTTTTGGTCATCATTAATGGTGTCTCCTCGGGTTTTTTTCAATCCACTCAGGGGGTTCGCCAAGGGGATCCTCTTTCTCCCTCCTTATTTATTACCTTGGTGGAAACCTTAAGTCATACTATCCAAAAGAACATCCTTCTATCAGATTGGAAAGGTATTAATATTCCCAGTATAGACATGGTTGTATCTCATAACCTCTTTGCTAATGATACTTTGATTTTTGGTAGTGCTACCATTCAGGAGGCAAAGTGTATTAAGAATGTTCTCAATCTTTATTTTGTTGGATCTAGACAAGTCATTAACCCATTCAAGTCCAAACTCTATAGATACCAGGTCCCATTCAACAGCAAATTGTGAACATTCTTGGTTTTTCTATAGATACCCTGCCTTCTACCTATCTTAGGATTCCATTCTTCTTAGGCCAAGCCAAATCTTCCTATTATATTTTTTCATTAGTAGACTTAAGAATATAATTTTTGCATGGAAAGCATGCTGGCTTTCCCTGTCCGATAGGATCCTGTTAATTAAAATAGTCATCCCTAACTACTACATTTTAGTCCTCCAAGCTCCTAAGGCAATTATTGCCCATATAGAGAAGATTATTCGATCCTTCCTTTGGACATCTAATTTGACTAATGAGAAGAATATCCCTCTTGTCTCTCTTCAAACACTCTCCATGGAGAATTTAGAAGGGGGTGCTTGGCTTCATGATTTAGTTGTTAGAAAAAAGGTTTTTGGAGGTAAATTGATTTGGAGTATGTATTCTAAACCCTAGTCCCTCTAGTGCAAGCTTATGCAAGCCAAGTATCTAGATTTACCTGAGTCAAGTAGAATATTCTCCATTTCAAACCCTCCTTTAGGGTCTTCCACATGGAACTTCATGATTTATTTGAGGGAGGTGGTTGTTAATTTTTTGTCTTGCCAAGTCCATTGAGGGGATCATGTCTCTTTTGGGAAGACTCTTGGAATGGCTTCCCCCTTGTCTTCTATAAATTATTTGGCAGATGATATTGCCATCTTTATTCAATTTTGGGGTGTAAAGTTGGTGGATTAAGTGGATCATGTGGATCTACTATCCCACAAGGTAGCTTGGAAAGATCCTTCTTCCCTTCTGATTTCTCCATATCACATTAGGAGTTTCAATACCATCATTTCTTCTATAATAGTTTTTCTTTCTAAAGATGCTGATAGATTTTTGTGGTGCCCTTCTAAGCATGGAATGTATTAGGTTAAGGAAAGATATGTTTCCCTTCAACACATGAATAATCAAAATACTTCTCATCGGGCACACCTTTTCTATTGGGATAAAGTTGTTCTCCCTAAAGTAGGGGTTTTCTCCTAGCTCTCACTATAATACATGATACTAACTAGTGACAGACTCATTATATTACAAATTGATCTTCCTTTTTGTTAGTAATAACTGAGAGAGGTGGGGGGGGTGAATCAATGGCCTCAAAAATTAATCCTTAAATCAACCCTTAAAACTTATAACCACAAATTATGCCTCTAGTTATCTTCTTTCCTACAAGATGAATGCCTTGAAATACTTATATCAATTTACTACTTGTCAGATTGCTTTGTAAACCCTTCTTTTGTATGTTTACCGATAAGTAGTCTTTCATTTACCAAAACACAATAAATAAACAGAGTATACCGATCAATTCAAAATTGCATATGTGAAATGTAAAATAGTAAAGTAATGAAACATAAACACATAACACATGGATTTTTAATGTGGAAACCCTGTTAAGGGAAAAACCACTGGGATTGGTACCCCAAATTTTCACTCTTCTAAAGTGAGCTCTGTTAGGAGCCAACCTTGTTAAAGGTTACAAGCACACTCTTAGGTGTGACCTTGATAGAGGAATTAAAAGATAGTTTGTCACCTAGTATCTGGCATCTAATGCTACCATCCTTGATCAAACACTCACTTGGCCTATCAATAGGTATCAGACATATCCAATGCTACTTTCTATGATCAAACTTTTTGATACTTCTTGGGATGTATCTCAATTGTAGAAGACTTTTAAGTCCTGCTTGGTTAAGAGACTTGATGCTTCAATGGTTAAACTGAAACATTAAAGTGATTTGTTCACACATACAACTTAATTATATATTTTCAGATCTATTGTAAGTGCATTACTCTCTGATCAATATAATCAATTCTATACATTTTCTCCACACTTTTCTGCTCTATGATGTTGTCTCATTGTTCGTCAGTGTTTGCAGAATCTAACTCTTTCTCCATCTTGTTGATCAAGACTGAATGAAGACTTTCTTCTCCTTTAGAATTTATTTAGCATCTTTCCTCTTTTCTCTTCACCCCACAATTTGTAATAAATTGGGTTTGTCTCTTTATAGACATTATTTGACCTTTTCTTGGCTTTCTTGATTCTTGGTGTGATCCACAATTCTCGCCAATTAGGTTTAAATAAAAAAACTCCAGTTTTATCTCAAAGAGATCTTCTTTCCAACTGGAAAAATCAACTTTAAATCAATTACTTATCTTCGGCTTTATCTAGAGGAATAAAACAATGATAAGTATCAGTTAATTCTATCTTTAGCTTCTTGACAGCTAAGCATTTTGTCATTTTCTAAACTCTTTGTTCTGTCAGTCAACACTTCAGTTAGTCCTCAATGATAACTGATTGTTCTGTCAGTGTGAATTTAGTTGTCATCGGGATCTCCATCCTTTGCTTTTCTGTCAGGAAATACTATAATTCTATCCGTCAGGTTACACTGTGCTTTTCTCGTTGGGAAACACTATGAATTTTCTCATCGATAATGCTATGGATTTTCTCGTCGGGTAATCACTATGACTTTGCTCTTTTACTCTGTCTATCGGTGTGCACTCTGTCGGTGTATACAGTCACTTAGTAAATACTTGACTTATATACATTACTGATAGCATATCTTTGATTCATCAATTCTTTTAATTCCTTGGCAGTATTTCCATGACCATACACATTATATCAAGTTGACATTAATGACAATACAATACATTAACTGATATAATGCCTTGCATGATCATCAAATTAATATCTTCAAACATTCAATCAGTTATATGTCATCAATCTCTCCCTTTGGCATTGATGTAAACATACTACATTATCATACTATACAACTGCTAATACAATATGAAATATAGAGTTTCATCAAGCTTTCCTAATGTAACTATTACAAATGTCTGGCTTTCAGTAAGCTCAAATAGCTTTTATTTGATTCTTGCAGATTTCTTTTTGTCTTCAATCCCTTCACTGGATAGATGTAGAATCTTTCTTTCTCTGATGTGATGTGTTCTTCTCCTATGTCAAACTCTCTCCCTTTGACTGTTCTCCTTTCTTTGATGTCTCTTGTTAGCAATTCTTTTCCCTTTGTATGTACTCTCCCTTTCTGATTACATCTCTCCCTTTGGATACTTTGATGGATATGATTTCTCCCTCAGGTGATAATGGATATAATCTCTCCCTTTATCTATATGATAATGAGATATTTCTCTCCCTTTGACAACAATGCCAAACAAACATCTTTTCCTTAACAAACTTTTGACAGTAATGCCAAATAGATCCCTTCTATCCATAATATATTCCTTGAATTTCCCAATCTATCAGTAATAAATCTGGTGCTTGGAGTAGATAAATACCTTGTTATGTATAGATTTATCTTTGAATTCCATCTCTCTGCTTGCATCAACATGAATGATATTCTGATAATATGTAGGCTAATGCAGCCTTCTAGTCATTTTATTGACCACTAGACATGGGTCTGACCCCTAGTCTCTTTCTCAAGTACTGAAATACATCCTTGGGTAGTGGCTTGGTGAAGATATTGGCCAATTGTTCTTTTGATATCACATACTCAAGTATCACCTCCTTTGCTTGAACTTGTTCTCTTAAATAATGATACTTGATGGAAATATGCTTTCTTTTAGCATGCATGACTAGATTCTTGGAAATTTTATTACACTTGTATTATCACAATAGATAATTACTGGTTCAAGAATTTTCATATGCATAGCTTCCAGTAACTGTTTGATCCATGCAATATTTGAGCAATTTGCAGCAACAACAACATACTCTGCCTCTGCAGTGGACTGAGAGATGCATCAAGCTTCTTGTTGATCCATGTGACAAGTCTGTCACCCATAAAGAATGCTCCTCCAATTGTGCTCTTCCGTTCATCAATATTTCCAGCCCAATCAACGTCAGTAAAGACCTTAAGTTCAAATTTGCCTTCTCTTCTATACCATAAGAAATATTCCTTGGTATTCTTCAGATATCTTAGGATTCTTTTCATAGTAGTCATATGTGATTCCTTGGGATTAGCATAAAATCTAGCAACTATTCCTACTGCATCTGCAATATATGGTCTAGTATGTACAACATACATGATTTTTCCAATCATTGATCTATACAAAGTCTGATTTACCTCTGATGACTTGTCCTCCTTTGTCAGCTTGCATCCAATTTCCATTGGTGTTCCAACTAGTTTGGACTCTTCCATCTTGAATATTTTCAGCACTTCCTTGATGTATTTGGATTGTGTAATAAAAATACCTTCATCTTGTTGCAAGATCTGCAGACCAAGAAATAACTTGATCTCTCCAAACATAGACATCTCAAACTCTTTGCTCATTTCATTTTCAAATGATTTTCCTAGCATGTCATTGCCTCCAAATATGATGTCATCAACAAATATCTCAACAATCAAAATGTTAGCATTAGTATCTTCCTTCAAATAAAGATTACCGTTTTCACCAGTCCTTACAAATCCAATACTCATAAGATAGGAATGAAGTCTTTCATACCAGGCTCGGGGTGCTTGTTTCAATCCATACAGGGCTTTGTGAAGTCTACATACCATGTTCCTCTTGTCTGGATCAACAAACCTTTCTGGTTGCTCAATGTATACCTCTTCTTCAAGTATTCCATTTAGGAATACAGACTTGACATCTATTTGGTATACCTTAAAGCCTTTATATGCAGCATAAGCAAGTAGTATTCTCACTCCTTCTAGCCTAGCAATGGGTGCAAATGTCTCTCCATAGTCAATTCCATCTTCTTGTGCATACCCCTTGCATACTAGTCTTGCTTTATTTTTGGTGGCTTCTCGATTCTCATTCAGTTTATTACTGAATATCCATTTTATATCGATGACATTCTTGTCATCTGGTCTTGGTACAAGTGTCCATGTCTTGTTTTTCTCTATCTACTCAATCTATTCATTCATAGTACTAATCCATTCATCATTATCAAGTGCAACATTGACATATTTTGGCTCATAATCACAAATAAGTCATCTTGTGTTTAGAGACTTACTTCTAGTTCTCATACCAGCCTTCTTGTCTCCAATGATCTGGTTCTATGGATGGTTCCTTCTGACATATTTGGCAAGTACAAGTTTAGATCTTTTTCTATCATATTAATCATCATGTTGTCCTTCATTCTGATCTCCATCACTTTGTGCATCATTTTGAGCAATATTCTGATCATCGGTATTTGCAGCCTGATGCTCAGGTGCAATGATCTATTTCTCAGGAGCTCTACATTATTGGTCACGTAGAGTGTCAAGTTCTTCATTATATGCAAACCTTTTGTAGTCCTCTGGTTCTTTTGTGCTTTCCTTTACATTCTTCTCTACAAATTCATCTATCTTTACATTTTCACTTTCAACAATTTTTAAGAGGCCTTATTAAGACATTTATAAGCCTTGCTCTTGGTGGAATACCCTAGAAAGGTTCCTTCATCACTCTTGGAGTCAATTTTTTCATTTATATCATCTTTTAAGATATAACATTGACTACCAAAGATTTTGAAATAACTCACATTGGGTGTGTATCCATACCAAAGCTCATAAGGTGTCTTCTTAGTGTCTTTCTTCAATTGTACTCTGTTCAATGTATAAACAATAGTACTAATAGTTTCTCTCCCGAAGATTTGGGTGATTCCTTTCTCTATCATCAGTGTCCTTGCACAATCAAATATGGATTTGTTCCTTCTTTTAGCAATTCCATTTTGTTGTGGTGTTCTTGGTGCAGAGACCTATCTTTTGATACCATTCTCATTACAAAAGTAAATGAACTCATCTGAAATAAATTCCCCTCCTCTATTTGATCTTAAGAATTTTAACTCCTTACCACTTTGTTTCTCTACCATTTCTTTGTACCATTTAAACATCTTAAATGCTTCTAATTTATCTTTTAGAAACATTGATGTCATCATTTTAGAGTAATCATCAACAAAGAGAATAAAATATCTATCACCATAATAACTCTTTGTCCTCATAGGTCCACATAAATCAGTATGGACTAATTCTAGAATGGCATCATATGTATGGGTTTTTCTATTGAAACTAGACTTTTTCATCTTACCTTTTTGATAATTCTTGCAAATGATGTTGTCGGGTTTAGTCATCGTCGGTAAACCTCTTACATTTCTCTTTTTGCTAATCTTTATCATGTTGTCAAAGTTCACATGACACAATGTTTTGTGCCACAACCATATTTCTTCATTTCTAGCCATTAAGCAAGTGGTGTTAGTATCATTCAAATAGAATAAGTTACCTTTTGTCTGCTCACCGGTACCAATCAGATTTCCTAATTTATTGAAGATATTTGCCTTCTTATTTTTAAATGCTACTGTGTGACCTGAATTATTCAACTAAGAAACACTAAATAGATTATAATTCAATCCATTTACCCAATAAGAATTTTTACATTTTATCCGGTTATTCAACTTTATGGTTCCTCTACCTTCAACTGGACAAGGTGTATCATTACCCATTCTTATTGAATCACCTTTATAGTATTCAAAAGTCTCAAACTTTTGTTTTTCACTGGTCATATGGTGAGTGCAGCTACTATCTATGATCTAGACATCATTTTTACTAACTTTAAATATGAGTGCAGTTTCTACATCCCTTTCTTCATCATCATCTGAATCATCTTTTACTACTACAAACACCATCTCGATGTCTTCATTAGATTTGGTGTCAGTATCATCATCTTTGCATTTAGCTAGGTGACTGGCCTTCTTTCCTTTGTCCTTGTATTCTGGAGTATCTCTTCTTTCTGATTTTCAGTTGCTTCTGTAATCACCTCTGTCATACTTCTTTTCAAATGACCTGTCATTACTTCTTTCATCTTTTCTTCTGTTGGGACATCTTTCAGCAAAGTGTCCAATCTCTTTACAATTAAAACAAACAAGTGGTAATTTACCTTTGTATTTACCTTTTCCTCTCTTCGTTCTTCTAGCCATAAGTGCTTCAATTTCATCAAGATCTTCTTCTTCACATTCACTATCACTATCTTTTCTCATAGTGTGTTTATGACTTGATTTACTTATTCTAAAAGAAGATTTGAATGTAGACTCTATGTTTGGTGAGACACTATTATCAAAGTTATTCATCTCAAATGAAATCAATCTTCCAATCAAACTATCTAGAGTAAAATTTATATTTTCTACTGCTCTCATATCTTGTATGATAGATACTCTAATAGCATAAGTAGGCAGTAAGGTTCTTAGAATTTTACTTACCATTGTATCTTCTTTTAGTACACCTCCAACTCCTTGGATAGCATTGGCTACCTCTTTGATTCTTTTGTTGTACTATGTGATGTTTTCACCTTCTTTCATTTTGAGATCATCAAACTTTCCTCTAAGGCTATCTACCTTGGTTCTCAAAACATTCTTGTCACCACCATGTACAAGCATCAATTTGTCCCACATCTGCTTTGTAGTTTTGCAGGTTTTGACATCTTCAAATTCAGCATCAGATAGTGAGGAAGCAAGCTCTATCATCATGCAGTTGTGCTCATGCTTCTCTCTCATATTTTCAACTGTTGGTGCTCCTGTGGGAAACACATATTCAGCATCTAAGTATTGAGTAACATCATTTCCAATACCTGATAAGTTGAGTCTTATTCTGCTCTTCCATGAAGAAAAATTATCTTTGTTCAACTTGGGCACATCTCATCTGTTCATCTTGTGATCTTTAGCTTAGGTCATGAAACCTTCCTTTATAAGAACACAAGCTCTGATACCAATTGTTAGTAATAACTGAGAGGGGGTGAATCAGTGGCCTCAAAAATTAATTCTTAAATCAACCCTTAAAAATTATAACCACAAATTATGCCTCTAGTTATCTTGTTTCCTACAAGATGAATGCCTTGAAATACTTATTTTAATTTACTACTTGTCGGATTGCTTTGTAAACCCTTCTTCTATATGTTTACCGATAAGTAGTCTTTCATTTACCAAAACATAGTAAATAAACAGAGTATACTGATCACTCCAAAATTGCATATGTGAAATGTAAAATAGTAAAGTAATGAAACATAAACACATAACACATGGATTTTTAACATGGAAACCTTGTTAAGGGAAAAACCACTATGACTGGTACCCCAAATTTTCACTCTTCTAAAGTGAGCTCTGTTAGGAGCCAACCCTGTTAAAGGTTACAAACACACTGTTAGGTGTGACCTTGTTAGAGGATTTATAAGATAGTTTGTCACATAGTATCTAGCATCTAAAGCTACCATCCTTGATTAAACACTCACTTGGCCTATCAATAGGTATTGAGCATATCCAATGCTACTTTCTATGATCAAACTTTTTGATACTCCTTGGGATGTATCTCAATTGTAGAATACTTTTAAGTCCTACTTGGTTAAGAGACTTGATTCTTTAATGGTTAAACTGAAATATTAAAGTGATCTATTCACACATACAACTTCATTTTGTATTTTCAGATCTATTGTAAGTGCATTACCTCTCTGATCAATATAATCAATTCTATACCTTTTCTCCACACTGTTATGCTCTATGATGTTGTCTAATTGTTTGTCGGTGTCTGTAGAATCTAGCTCTTTCTCTAGCTTGTTGATTAGGACTGAATGAAGACTTTCTTCTCCTTCAGAATTTCTTTAGCATCTTTCCTCTTTTCTCTTCACCCCACAATTTGTAATGAATTGGGTTTGTCTTTTTATAGACATAATTTGACCTTTTCTTGTCTTTCTTGATTCTTGGCGTGATCCACAATTCTCACCAATTAGATTTAAAGAAAAAACTCAAGTTTTATCTCAAAGAGATCTTCTTTCCAACTAGAAAAATCATCTTTAAATCAATTACTTATCTCCGGCTTTATCTGGATGATTAAAACAATGATAAGTATCAGTTAAGGCTATCTTTAGCTTCTTGACAGCTAAGCATTTTGTCATTTTCTAAACTCTCTATTTTTTTGGTTAACACTTCAGTCAGTCATCAGTGATAACTGACTATTCCATCAGTGTGACTTCATTTTTCATCGGGATCTCCATCCTTGTCTTTTCCGTCGGGCAATACTATAATTTTGTCCGTCGAGTTACACTATGCTTTGCTCATTGGGCAACACTGTGACTTTGCTCATTGGTAATGCTGTGCATTTACTCATCAGATAATCACTGTGACTTTTCTCTTTTACTTTTTCCTTCATTGTGCACTCCTTTAGTGTAAACAGTCACTTAGTGAATACTTGACTTATATGCATTACTAATAGCATAGCCTTGATTCATCAGTTCTTTGAAGTCCTTGGTAGTATTTCCATGACCATACAGATTATATCAAGTTGACATCAATGAAAATACAATACATTAACTAATTTAATGCCTTGCATGATCATCAACTTAATATCTTCAAACATTCAATCAGTTATTTGTCATCACTTTCAACTGCTCCTTGTGTGGTGATTGTGTAGAGTCTGTGGATCATCTTTTTGTTCAGTGTAGCTTTGCTTACCAATATTGGTATTTTTTATGTTTAATTTGTCTATTTATTTTCCTTTACCCAAATTTTTATGGGAGCTCTTCTATTCTTAGCCATTACTCTTCTCTAATTCCTTGTTTTCTTGCTTATGGATAATTATCCCTTCTACTATGATCTGGTCAATTTGGTGGGAACGTAATAAAAGGATATTTCATAAATCAACTTCTGATCTTTCCTCAGTCCTTTCCACCATTGAAAGGCACATCTTTGAACAGTTCAATATTGTTTTCAGTTCCCATTTCAACCCAAATGTCATTTTTTCTTCATGGGATAGTCAGATCTTACAATCCTAGAAATCTTTGTCCCTCCCTTCTTCTCCCATCTTCCCTCGTATTAGGAAAATTCCCTTGGGTAGATCTTTGATTAAACGACAACCTCCTATTCCCCCTTTTTTTTAAATTAAATTTTGATGGGTCCTCTTGGGGTAACCCTGGTAATGCAGGTATTAGTGTCTACTTAAGATACCACTTGGGGTGAGTATTAGCATTGAAGGCTTCCTTAATTCCTATCAGTACTAATAACATGGTAGAAGAAATTGCTCTCCTTGAAGGATTAGTATTAGCTAGAAAATTATATATCTCATGCCTTCATATCGAAGGTGACTCCTTCATTATCATTAATGCTTGTGTAAAGATGTGTATTGATAATTGGAATCTTTAGTATATCTTGGAACAGGCTTGGAGTTTCATTAATTCTTTGCACAAGTTCACTATTTCACATACCTTCAGGGAAGGTAATGTTCTTGTGGATTTTTTAGCTAACTTGGGATGTGACAAAGTCCTTCTTGACACTTCCTCCTTGGCTTATTCCCTTGATAATTTTCCTTCCCTTCTATCAATTATTCATGCTTAATCATATTAAGTGGTCTTTGTTGATTTGTGTATGTTCTTATGGTCATATATATCTCTAACTTCATCTATCATTAACTCATGTTATGGTTAGAATAGTATCTCATCATAATCACATATGTAAATTATTAACTGATTTTTATATGTTTTTATGTTTAGATATGTTTCTAATCATGTCAAGCATTATCTTGACTTGGCTCATGATTAGACTTGTACCTCAATGTAATAATGTATGTAAGTTGGCTCCCACTATTTATTATGATTCTTTGTGGTTTTTGTTGAAATCTTTTCTTTGAGTTATATCACATTATCTCTACTTATTGGGTTTGTGTGGTGATCTTGCCCTCATGCCTGCGTAGCTTTTGATTTGACGGTTATGTTGCTTACCACCACATTTGTTGTGAGTTGGATTTTCCTACAAACACTTGGCAAGAAACATTTTTATTTATGATATGGTCACTTAACTCTGGGTTGTCCTTCTAGATTATGATGTGATCCCTCACTTGTGTTTAAATTGTGTGTTGTCTTTTTCTTTGCGGATGCATTTATTTTGCATTTCGTGTCATCCTTTTATCTTCATTATGATGATTATTCTCTATTTATTGCTCTATATCTCCTTATCAAGTTGTCTTAGTTCTTCACAGGCTTGGCTTGATTTGGTATGTCTAGTTGTGTGTTAATATTTTTCCCCATTTTTTCCCATTAGTCTTGGTCTATGTTGTGGGTTATTCAAAATGTCAAGGAGACCTAGCTCTTTGGTGGGTATTAGTTCTCAATTGGATACTTTTTCTTCTTGTTCTTCTCTCCATATGGATTATTACACGTAGAATTATAGGGTTTCTCTTGAGGTTGAAGAATGGGAGAAGCCATTTGTTGGATGTATCAAATATGATATGCTTGCAACAATATTCTTCAGTGAACGACCTCATATTCATTGCAGTATTAAGAGCATTATTGGTCATGAAATTCTCTTCCCTTTTGGAAAGCGTATCATCTATCCCTCCCAAATTTTATCAAATTTTCTCTCTAATGCCTATGATCTTTTGTAGTCTCCCTATCATTTGGATTTAATTGTCTTACGGTATCTGAAACCAAAGTTAATTGGTGGTAATAAGCTTGGCAAGGCCTTGCATAAGTATGACCTATGGGGTGGTGTAGCCCTTATCAGTGGTATATTTCATCATCATTCAGCCCTCAATCATCATGGGGTTTACATGGTCCTAGAAATAATTAAGAAGGCTCTAGAACGTCAATCTTTTCAACCGGTTAAGGCAGCTTTGCAGCAATTTTCTGGTTCCCTCACTAAGGAGAACGTGTCGGGTGTTCATCAAGTAGTGTTTTCTCTGCTCTATCTTCTTGAGAAGGATCCTTCCTCCATGGATTGGCCTTCTGATGCTCCCACACAACTCATCCCTCCAGAGGCCCATCTCATCCCCAACCTTAATTTGAATCTTTTCTCAGGTGGTGGTACTGTTCCTTGTTTTATGGAGGGTTAAAAAGTAACTTTTTTTGCAGGTACTATGTTGTATAGCTCTTTTTCTTCTGCAGCTGTGTCTACAGGGTGATTTATTGACAGGAAGTGGTTTTTTTGGGTCTTCCATTATGTGGGCTATTATTTCTCTACCATCAAATTATGTATTATGCCTAAGGGATTTTTATTTTCCTACGGGCCATTGTAAATGGTTCAGATGAACTTTGTCTAAGGGCTAATGTACTGCCTATGGGCCTATGTAGTAGCATAGGATTTGGGCTTTGTTGTGGGAATCTCATTATAACTAGCTATGGCTAGCAGGGGTTGGCATAGTTTCAAACTTCTTTATTTTTGTTATGTATATGAGCAATGATCGAAGTTTTTCTTTCTAGTTCTTTTCTCCAGGAACTCTTTGAACCATTTTTTAATAATATTAATATATCAAGTGGATCTTCCACCTTTTTTGAAAAAAAAACATTATATATTCATTGTATTTCACTTCATTTTAGCTAATCTTATCTTTTTCTTAATTAATCATGTCTACCTTAATTCCAAAAATCAAATTAAACAATTCTAACTATCATCAATGGAAGACATATGTTTCTTTTCTATTTCATTTTAATCATTTGTTATAAGTTGCTACAGTTGCCTCTATTGAACTGGATGCCATGACTTCTCAAGCTAACAAAGATGCATGGAAAACTAAAAATGAAGAAGCTCTTGGTTTAATTGGCCTTTCTATTGTTCTTGATCTATATGTCTTGATTGGACATGTTATGCATGTGGAGCCTAATCAGACTCGGTTTCTTTCAGCGCGGTTTCCCCCCAGACATATCTTTATCAGCCCCAAGCTCGGGGTCAAGGGGCAAAGCCCCTTGT
>MU228359.1:1253503-1264018 GCA_018584345.1 Thuja plicata | reverse complement strand
CTACATGAAGGATGCCAAAGTTGTCACTACACCTTTGCCTGGTCATTTGAAATTGACCAAAGAAATGTGTCCAAAGACACCAGAAGAAGAGGCAAAAATGTCCAAGATACCTTATGCTTCAGCTATAAGGAGCTTAATGTATGCTATGGTATGTACTAGGCCATATATTGCACATGTAGTGGGAGTTGTTAGCCGATATATGAGTCACCCTGGGATTGAGCATTGGAATGCAGTCAAATGGATTCTCAGATATTTGAGAGGTACACCCAATAAGTGTTTACACTTTGGGGGCTCTTCTACTACTGTTCATGGCTATGTTGACTCAGATTTGGCAGGAGATATAGATACCAGATGGAGTACTACAGGTTATGTATTTACTGTTGGTGGGACAGCAGTGAGTTGGATTTCTCAGTTACAAAAGGTGAATGCGTTATCCACTACAGAGGCATAGTATGTTGCTGCTACAGAGGCAGCCAAGGAGATGATATGGCTTCAATTCTTCATGAAAGAATTGGGACATCCACAGGCAGATAATTACTTGTATTTAGATAGTTAGAGTGGCATTCATCTTGCAAAGAGTTCTGCTTTGCACTCAAAAATAAAGCACATACAATTGCGATATCATTTCATCCAATAAGTTTTGGATGATGGACAGATAAAGTTGGAGAACATACATACAGATGATAATCTAGCAGATATGTTTACAAAGGCAGTGACAAGGGAGAAGTTGAATTCCTCTTCAGCTTCGGTTGGTCTTCTAGACTGAACAGAATAAAAGAACAACAAAGTCTAGGGTGGTTTCTTTATTCCAGTGGGAGCTACAGGTTTGGTCGATCAGTCTCCAAGTTGGAGGATATTGTTGTCGAATATGATTAGTCTCCAAGTGGGAGATTGTTATGTATGTGGAGCCTAATCAGACTCAATTTCTTTCGATGAGGTTTCCCCCCAGACATATCTTTATCGGCCCCAAGCTCGGGGTCAAGGGGCAGAGCCCCTTGCAGGGTCCTGGGGCAGCGCCCCAGGAGGGGTCAAGGTGCAGAGCCCCTGATGGGGTCAAATATGCTTGTGAAAAGGGCTTAGGGTTTTGAGATTTCATTGTATGAGGGATTTTTTCGTAGCTTCCTGTGACGGTATTGAGTTGCAGGTTTCAAATTGTAATCATTGGATAATAATAAAAATATTGGACTCATTGTTGGTGGACGTAGCCCAGGGATTGGGTGAACCATGTTAAATATCTGTGTCATTTGTGTTCTCTTCCATTTTTATATTTGCATTATTTTGCTTATTATTCTAACAGGACATCGCACTAAAGCCCATCAAGCATGTGACATTTTGCAACAAACGTATGACAGCTCCACCGAATCCTGAAAGATTCAACTGCAAGACAACTTAGAGGACTTGAGGTATACTGATTTCAAATCCATGGATGAATTCTTACTTAAATTTGATTCTATTAAAACTTAATTAAGTGGTGTTAATTTTACTTTAACTGGTATTAGATTAATTACTATCATTCTAAATAAATTTCTTCCTAAAGAATTTTAGTAGTTTATTAATAACATTCATTCTCAACTTGCTATTCCCAGTTTAGCTCCTCATTTAACTTATGCTATTTTTCAAAATTTATTATGTTAAGAGGAAGCTAAATTATTACAATTTGGTACTGTTAAATCTTATGAGCATGCTTTTGTGTCTAAAACTCAAAATCAAAATAATAGATCACATAATCATAATACTTCTAATAATAATCATAATTCTCATAAAAAAAATTATAATCATCATAACAATAGTTACTCTAATAACATATTTAATTCAAGGCCCTCATATAACAATAACACTAATCGCAATAATAATAAGACCAATTAAATTAATCAACAAAATACTCCTAATAGGAAACCACGTTGTACTTATTGTGGAAAAGATGGTCACCTAACTAATTCTTGTTTAAAAAAAAAAATGATAAGAAGCCTATGAATAACAATAATCAGAATAACTTCAAATATCAAAGTAATCAATCTTGTCGTGCTTTTACTGCTTGTTATAAAGCTTCTCATGCATTAGAATGGATTATTGATAGTGGGGCTTCTCACCATGTTACATCTCATAGAAAAGTATTTGATTCTTTGAAACCTCATACTACAAATATTCCTATTCAATTAGCTAATGATAATAGTTGAAAATTTGATGGAGTTGGTGATGTTAATGTTCCAAATGGAAAATTACAGAATGTTATTTATGTTCCTAAATTGAAATCCAATCTTCTTTCAGTTGCTCAATTATTTCAAGAATACAAAGTTGAATTTCATAAGGATATGTGCTATATTATTGATCCTAACATTGATCATGTTGTTGCTAATGCTAATATGGACAATGATAAATTGTTTAAATTTTATGAATTTGCCTCTTCAAGGTACCCTTTGAAATTTGATATTGATTTCAATATACGGCATGAAAGGCTCAACCATTTAAATTCTGATTATTTTTCTTTGATGCAAAAATCTGACATGGTTGAAGGATTACCTCCTATTGTTCCATCTAAAATTAGATACATAAGATACATGAGTAGAAAAATTAAAAGGGAGCCCTTTCCTCATTGTACTTCATGGAGGGCATCTCATAAGTTATATCTTATTCACAGTGACCATTTGGGTTCAATGGAGAACATTTCCATACAAGGTTCAGACTATGCTCTTACCTTTGTGGATGATTTTACTAGAAGAATTTGGATTTATTTATTTCATATTAAAGATCAAGTTCATGACATATTTTCTGAATAAATAATGGTACTGAATATGTTAATAATGTTTTTCGTTCTTACTTGAGATCTTTTGGTATAAAACATCATCTTATCATTCCTTATACACCACAAAAAAATGGTGTGGTGGAAAGGAAGCATAGAACTATTGTGGAAATGGCTAGATGTAGGTTACATGAAAAAGAGATGCATTACAAGTTTTGGGGTTAAGCAATTACTTGTGCCACTTATATTCTTAATAGAACTCCTACTAAAGCTTTTCAAAATATAACTCCTGAGGAAGCATGATCTGGTAGGAAACCCAATTTACAACATTTGAGAGTTTTTGGATCTATTTCTTATGTTCACACACCCAAACAAAAAAGGCACAAACTAGATTCTAAATCTTTTCCATTTACTTTTGTTGGGTATGATGAATCTACTAAAGGTTATAGATTTTATGATCCTATTACTAACAAGGTGCATATTGCAAGAGATTTTGTTATTCCAAAAAATGAAGTGCATGATTGTTCCAAGGTCAAAGATGATGAATTTAAAGGAGGCATTATTGAACTCATGGAGGACCAGCCTCCTATCCTAAACCCTACTCCTAATGCACCTATTTCTATTCCTACTATTATTAATAATGATGATGATGACGATGGTAAAAATATATCTACTCCACTTAGTGATAATTTTGTTCATGATGATAATGATATATTTACTCCTCATAGTGATGATGAAAATGATGAATTTACCCCTCATAGTGATATTTTTGTTACTTCTAAGAGAAATCCTAAATGGTTTAAATATTTAATTAATGAAGGTGATGATTATATTACTAGAATGGGTGGACTTAGACCTAGGAAACTTAACTATTTCAATTATGCTTTGATGTCTTCTCTTATGAATTTTTAATATCCTCAAACTTTTTCTCAAGCTAAAAATCAACCCCATTGGAAAAATGCTATGAAAGAAGAATATGATAGTTTAATTTCTAATAATACTTGGGATTTAGTTACTTTACCTCATGGCAAAAATCTAGTTTCATGTAAATGGTTATACAAAACTAAGTTGAATGCAAATAATGAAATTGCTAAGCTTAAATCTAGGCTAGTAGCAAGTGTTTTCTCTCAAATTGAAGGAATAGATTATAATAAGACCTTTTCTCCAGTTGCAAAAATGCCTACCATTAAAGTAGTTCTTTCTTTAGCTGCAAAAATGAATTGGCCTATTAACCAAATGGATGTTAAAAGTTCTTTTTTAAATGGTGATTTGCATGAAGAAATATATTGTCTCAACCTCCCGATTTTATTAAAGAAGGTAATGAACATTTAGTATGTAGACTAAATAAATCTATTTATGGTTTAAAACAATCTCATAGAGAGTGGTATTCCAAAATCAATGCTTTCTCTATTTCTCAAGGGTTTGATAGAAGTAAAAATGATCCTAACTTGTATATTAAGCATAGTGAAGATAACATTATTATTATTATCATTCTATATGTTGATGATTTGATTCTTACTTCAAGTTCTAACCATTTAATTTCTGATATTAAGTTTCAACTTAACCAAAAATTTCAAATGACTGATTTAGGGATTCTACATTATTTCTTAGGAATGCAAATTTGGCAAACCCCTAAGGTTATTTTTATTTCACAAAGTAAATATGCTAAATATCTTTTAGATATATTTCATATGAATGATGCTAATCATATTTCAATTCCATGTGAATTAGGAACTAAGTTAATGATTGATATGGAATCTTCATTTATAGATGCTACTCCTTATAGACAACTCGTAGGAAGTTTAAATTATCTAACTCTCACTGACCTGATATATCTTTTAATGTGGGTTTAGTTTCAAGGTTTATGTCCAAACCTCAACAAACACTCTTCAAAATTTCTAAAAGAATATTAAGATATATTAAAGGTACTCTTGATGTAGGATTATTTAATGATGCAAATTTTGATTTTACATTAAAAGGTTTTACTAATTCAGATTTAGGTGGAGACCCCAATGATGGGAAATCTATTTTTGGGTGTTGTTTATTTCTTGGTTCAGGTGTTATATCTTGAAAAAGTAAAAAAAGATCAATCTATTTCACTATGTTCTACTGAAGTTGAATACAAAAGTTTTACCAATTCCTGTAAACAAGCCTTATGGCTTAGAAGAATACTTGAAGATTTGGGTCTACCTCAACAAGAACCTACACTTCTATATTGTGACAATCAAAGTGAAATAGCCTTGACAAAGAATCTGGTTTACCATGCAAAGTCAAAGAATATTTCTCTCCACCACCACTTCATTAGAGAGAAAATTGAAGAAAATCAAGTGTCCCTTATCTATTGCAAGGGTGAAGATCAAGTTGCGGATATTTTGACAAAGCCTCTTTCTAGAGAAAAATTTGAATTTCATTGTAAAAATTTGGGTTTGATACCCATTAATGTAAACACCCCAAGTAAAGATTAAAGGGGGGTGTTAGAATTAATAATATTTCCTTGGTGTATTATTTAAACTAGGATAAACCAATGTATCCTAAATTATATTTGTCCTCTAGTCCAAGTGGGAGGACATATCACATTTTTGTAATTCCTTTAATAAGGAAATTATAAATTCCTCCTTAAGAGAATTCTCACACTTGGCACACATTTAATGTGAATGTGGAATTCATAGAATATGGGAGTCACATGCAAAATCCTCCACTCATCTCTATTTAAGAGATGCCTCTACACACACTTGTTCAATAATATTCTCTCTATTTTCTCACTTCTTCTCACATTCTCAAACTCTCTCATTGTTGTAATGAGCTTCATGCTCTCATTCTCTCTCCTTCTTTAGGATTTTGTGCCTCATTCATATTATACACAAGGGCTTTTTCTTTGTTTTTCCCCTTTCAGAATTCTTGTGTCCTTGTGTTGATCTTGGAGCATCTTGGTGAATTTGGTGTTGGATCTATTAGAGAAATATCTCACTCTTTGTGTATTTGGTAAAACTCTTACTTTTTGTCACTCACTTGGATTCCTTCCTAAGCTCATTTCCATTTTTTAATTTTTCTAAAAAAGTGTGACAGTGACAACAAGGTTTTAATTGCTGAAATTTTTGTTGATGGTATTATTTTTGGACGCAATAACACCTTATGTAAGGCATTTGCTGATGAAATGAGAAAAGAGTTTAAAATTTCAATGATTGGAGAGATTAATTTCTTTCTAGGTCTACAGATACAACAAGTTGCAGAAGGGATCTATATTACACAAGCTAAGTATATCAAAGAGATCCTCAAAACTTTTTGTATGGAATATCCCAAGCCTGTTGGAACACCGATGGTCATAGGATGTAAATTGTCAAAAGAAGATGAGACACAAGAGGTGGGTAATACTCCTTACCGACCCATGATTGGTAAATTGCAGTATGTTGTTCATAAAAGACATGATATAGCACACATTGTTGGGATTGTTGAAATATTTTCTTCTAATCCTAAGGAAACACATATGTCTACGGTTAAGAGAATATTTAGATATCTGAAAGGAACTAAAGATTTTGGTTTATTGTACAAGAAAGGAGGTACTTTTGATTTTCATGTCTAGACTGATGCAGATTGGGTTGGAAATAATGATGATAAGAAAATTACTATTGGAGGAGCATTCTCTCTAGGTGAAAGATCTGTCACATGGATAAGCAAGAAGCATAGTTGCATTTCACAGTCTACTGTCGAGGTAGAATATGTTTTTGCTGCCATGAATTGTACAAACATTGTTTGGATCAAAAAACTACTTTAAGGTATGAAAGAGATTATGTCAGATACTATAATGATTTTTTGTGACAACACAAGTGCTATCACCATATCAAAGAACTCGATTATGCATTCAAAGACCAAGCACATTTTGATCAAATATCACTACTTGAGAGAACAAGTTCAAGATAAAAATGTGGTATTGGAATATGTGAATTCAAAGGAACAATTAGGTGATATCTTTACGAAGCCACTATCGAAAGATGCTTTTGAATATCTCATAGGTAAACTAGGGGTTCTTCCCCTATCAAATATTCACTAAGAGTATGAGGCATGTTGCATCAATTATATAATTTATTAGAATATCTATTCTTGAATTGATGTTAGTATGACACACTTTAGGTGATTCCTGAAGTTGTGTGGAGATTTTTGTATGCAATGAATATTTGTAAATGTAAGGTATAATCCAATACTGGAACAAGTTTTCAGGAGTATGACTTTTTGACATTGTTGTCAAAGAGGGAGAAAATGAATTAATGATATTTATCCATAAGGGAGATATTGATTAAAGAGGAAGAGAATGAATTTCTATTATTTACTCATGAAGGAGAATCAGAATGTATGCTACAGTATCATAAGACTTATCCAAGAGGGAGAAAAAATTGATGATCAGAAACAAAACTATCAACTCAGAGGGAGTAATGACAAAGATTGACAGTATTGAGAATTGCCATCATCAATTTCTATAGTAATACTATAGTGTTTCCATCAATGCCAAAGAGGGAGATTGTTAATCAACTTATGGAGATGATGAAGACTAAGTTATAATAGGTATACATGTTTTTAGAAATGGTTAGAGCAGTTGTTATTTTGTCATCGATATCAAGGAATTGATTACTGATTTATATTAAGTTACCATATCATAAGAAGGAGAAATGAAATGGGTGAAAAATATAGATCAGAAAATGATGAAGTAATATTGATATAGTTGTTTTCTACTATATATTTGATTTTATCAAGTTGGTACATTTGATTGATTAAGTCAGAGATTGCAGAGAGTTAAGTTATGAATGAAAAGTGTTACTCTACCGAGCTAGACAAAGTCAGTCGGTATAGAGTTGTGTTAGTCGGTTTTAGTTACTGAGAACCGAGTAGTGAATGAAGTTAGTTACTGTGTTGCAAGGCAAGTTACCAAGTACAAGATATTGATTGAAGATATACGAGTGAGAAAACTCAATAAGAAGATCTAAGGAAAAGATTAAGTAGTTAAACCTGATTATTAGAGTTCCAAGAAAAAGTTCAAGTTATGAGGTAAAAGTTAAACAGTTTACTGAGCTAAAATTTGTGAAGAAGATGATCGAATGGCTGAGAAAAAATGATAGAAAACCTAAGAAAGGAGATTAAGAGGAAAAATTTTGTCTATACAAAGGATGACAACTAATGAGAGAAAAGATGTTGGCGAGTTGAATTAAGAAGAAAAAGAAGTTAAAGAACAGAAGTTACCAAGCATAACAGGGAAGCAAAAAGAGAAGAATATACAGTCTAGAGAAGAGAAAAATGGATTATGTGATGCCAGTATTCATGCAAGCATAAAGGATCTGACCCAAGAAAAAATAGTTGTTATATTTATAGATCAAATTTTAACTGTTGCTTATTAGCATTTTTAACAGAGAAAATCACTTAACCTAGAGGATTTAACAGTCCTATTTATAAATACTATAAGTAGGTGACATTCCAAAAGAGTAATTAAAGACCTCTAAAAAGGCCACTCCTAATAGGATGAAGATCTTAAAATATCAAAGGTAAATCCCTTAATAGGGTCACATCTAGAAAATGTATTTGTAATCTTTAACATGATAAGTTCTTAACCGAGCGTACTTCAGAAGGGTACATTTTTTATTGTGGGTCACAATTCCCATAGAGGTTTTTCCCTTATTGGGTTTCCTCATTAAATCTGGTGTTAACTGATTTTGATTTATTGATTTTCATATTATGAGATGTATCATTTTTAAGTTATTAATTTATTTGGTGAGTCGGTCATTACTGTATTCATCTCTACTGAGTGAATCAGTGAGCTAAGTTTTAAGTATTAAAGTTTGATTTTGGCTGATTCACCCCCCCCTCTCAGTGGACCAATAGACTACATCCAAAAGATGAGTGGAAGAGAAATAGATGAAGGTCTCCAATTGTTCAATTGGCATGCCTTTCTCAAATCATCTCCTAATATTGGTTACAAAGTTCCATCCAAGAAAATAATGGAAGCTTGTACGGGACATCCTCTTTCATTAGAAGTGATTGGATCTTTCCTATATGATAAGAAAAATAATAGAGCTTTTTGGGAAGAATCTCTTCACAACATTACTTACAACTGATACATTTCTGAAAGACTCTACATTAGTTTTTGATTACGGTAACTTTGGGTTTTGAAGGGACCTTGAACCCCTTTAACAAAGAAGAAGAAAGATAGATAAGATAAGATCAAAAAGACAACACTTTGTCAAAATAGCTGACAGAAACCAACATGGCTAAACCCCAGATTACGAAGAGAAGAGCAAGAACCAAAAGTAGAGAAACCCCAAAATAGAGTAACTACTAGCAAAACAAGCACAAAAAAAATTCCACCATCATAATCAGTCTAGCATCTTAACAAAATCTTTCATGTCCACCATCTGATTCTGGATATTCTGAATTAATTCTTTCAGATTGGTGACATCTTTGGCTTGGGAAGCAGTTTTCTTTCTAGTGCTAGATCTTGTTCTGGAACCAGGGCTAGACAGCTGAATATCCTATTTCCCATCTTCCTCATCATTGCCTTTGTCAGGGTTGTTCTATTCCAACAGAGCACAAAGAGCCTCTAGATTATCAACAGTAGTTTTTTGATGACATGTAACTGATTGAATGTTTGATAATGTTAAGTTGAAGATAATGCAAGTCATTAAATTAGTTAATGGATTGTATTGTCATTGATGTCAACTTGATATCATCTATATGGTCATGTACATAATGCTAAAGACTTCAGAGAACCAAAGGAACAAAGGTTATACTTCTAGCAATACATAAAATTCATGTATTCACTAAGTGACAAACAACATCGACAGAGTGCACACTTACAGATAGAGAAAAGATGAAAAGTCACAGTGATACTCGATGACCAGAAGAATAGTGTTTCCCAACAAAGTAGAACCACAGAGTGTCCAATGAGAAAAGTCAGAAGGTTTCCCGACAAGCAAATTCAAGGTTGCCCAATAAGTAAAATTTCAATGATGCTCAATAGACGGAGATCACAAAGCTAACTGGAGTCTCACTGATAGAACTTTCAGTTGTCACCGATGACTAACTACAGTAGTGACCAACAGAATAGAGAGTTCAGAAAATGAAAAAATATCTAGCTGGCAGAGCTAAAAGATAGACTTAACTGGTTGTCTTCTTTGTTTTATTCGACCAGAGTTAAGTGATTGATTTAAAGATGATTTATACATTTGGCAAGAAGATCTCTACGAGACAAGTCAGGGGTTATGCTTTAAATCTAATTGGCTGGATTGTTTATCACGCCAAGAATCAAGAATCAAAAACATGAATATTATGTCTATATAAGAGACAAGATTAATTTATTTCAAGAGACATGGGATTAAGGGAAGTGAATAGAAAGAGGATTCTGAAGAGAAATTGATGAAGAACAACTTCATGCAGTCCTGATCAAACAAGCTGAAGGAGAGCTAAGGAATTCTAAAGACACTGATGAACATTGAACATAGCATCATGGAGTAGAAATTATGGAACACAAGGATTGAATTGATATATTGCTCAGAGAGGTAATGTACTTAAATAGATCTGAAAAACTACAATTCAAAGTTGCAATATGAACAGGTCATAGTGTTTCAATTTAACCATTGAAGCATCAAGTCTCTTAATCAAGCAAGAATTAACAGTCTTCTATATATTGAGGTACATCTCAAGGAGTGCCAAAAAGGTTGATTCATGAAAGTAGCATTGGACTTGCCCGATACCTATTGACAGTCTAAGAAGGAGGTTGATTCAAGGATGGTAGC
>MU228359.1:1226736-1239161 GCA_018584345.1 Thuja plicata | reverse complement strand
GATCAAGTTGCAGATAATTGATTCCCCCCCCCCCCCCTCTCAGTTATCTCTAAAGTATTCTAACACTTACTATGGAAAGCTACTCATTAGAGCATCATATCCACCGACATCACTTTCCTTCAAGTGAATGGGTGCAATCCACAAAGGCTTGAATTGTCTTTGTTTGCTAAATGTGGTCATTGCAGGCATGATGAAAGACACATTGCCCATACTTCCTCCTCCAAGTCTAATATGGTTAAGCCCTGAAAATTTCCAGTACGACTATATGCTTCCATAAATGTGATTTTTTAACACCATTTCGTGTTTCAATGGATGAAATGCATTTTTTGTTGTAGACGCTCATTTTCGGCAGTCCAAAACTGTTTTAGTGCATTGCCAGTCAAGGTCATGAAATTTTTGAAATGTTTCCAATTATACAGGTCAAAAAAAATATGAAATGTTGCGAGTCAAAAATTTAATAGAAAGAAGTTAACATGATCCTTGTACCAACCATTATAGATTAAACTCGGCGTGTGTGCAGATTCATAGAAATACTTAAAGTTTATCGGTCATTACTGTGACTTTTTAGTGATATTTAATTCTGGATTAGTTATATTTAATTTGGGATCTTTAATTAGTTCTTTTATAGTGGTTTTAAAAATACTTTATATTTTATTAAAAATATAATTAAAAATTGACATGTACTTTTAATTTTAATTTCACATTTTTATATTATTATTAATTTAAATTTTGTATGTAGTTTATAAGTATATTCTAAATTTAATTTTAAGTATATATCATGTATATATCAATCTTCATGTAGATATATATATATATATATATATACTGTTTCTTATATGCAACCTCTAAAAATCTTGTTTTCATGTTGTCATTGCGGTTTCGTTTCTCATTTTTGGTAACATAGGTATGACTACGACATGAACAAAGTTAGAAAGAAGCCATGAAAGTCTAGATTAGTAGGTAGAAATTGACAATTGAAGACTCTGCAAATAAAATATGATGATGTCTTTGAAAGCCATCATATTTCCACCCTATTTTCACTTCCTATAATGCAGCTGCAACACTTGGATTTAAGTGGATGTCTAACCTAGATAACCTCCCTTATACCATTGGCAACATCTCACAGCTTCAGAACTTGAATTTGAGTCATTGTATTAACTTGAATAACCTTCCCGCTACCATTGGCAACCTCTCAAAGCTTCAAAAATTGAATCTGAATAACTATACGAATTTGAAAACCCTCCCCGATATCATCGAAAATCTCTCACAGCTGCAAAAATTAATTTTGCAGAAGTGTTATAATTTGAATAACCTCCCTCATACCATTGGCAATATCTCTCAGACAAAGAAGTTGAATTTGAGTTTATGTGATAACTTGATTAAGCTCCTTGATACCATTGGAAATATCTCATAGTTGCAAAAATCAAATTTGAGAGGGTGTACTAACTCTGATAATCTCTTTGATACCATTGGGAGCCTCTCACAACTACAAAAGTTGGATTTGAGAGATTGCACTGAATTGAATAAACTCCCTGATTCTATTTCACAACTGCAACACATACATTTACTTGGGTACAAATTTTAATAACCTCCATGGAGTCATTGGCAACCTCTCATAGGTGTCCAACTGCACCATCACAAACTCTACAAGGTTCCAATGGAACATTCTTTATCCTTTCATATTGTAGGAAAATATTTTATATATATTTTTGTCATTTGATATAATTGAGTACCAAGAGAGTGAAACTAACTCTGTAAATAGGATCAAGTCTCTAGTCAGACCAATCGTATTGTTGATTTTTAATTTAAATAGAAATGAAGAATAAATGAAAGCAGAATAGAAATCAAACATTCACATATAAAAGAACACAATAAATTTATAGTGGTTCACCTTTTCAGGCTACATCCACTTTTAATGGAGGGATTCTCTAATTTTATTATTCTCTATGTTTATATATCCAATACTCTCACTATTTTAATAATATGTATATGTATAGCATAAATTCCCCATCACACCTCCTTCTATCATTACCAAAATTAGCCAAATACGCTCAACCGTCAGCTGTTTACAAGAACCTACAGTTACAAGGAGGAAGGGTATATTCCTGTCAGAGCAGGCAGAGCAGTTACAAGAATGATTGATCTGCACCACCCAACAATCTCCCACTTTCAAAGACCAATCAATAGAAGATAAATAATCACACAGAGATACCCCCCATTTTGATCTTATGGTTGTGTTGTCACAATGTCGAGGGAAGATCTACAAAATTCAAACTTCTCCTGAGATGTAACCTTTGTTAATACATCTGTCAGATTGACTTTGGTGTCAATTTTCTATAAGTATAATTTACCTTCCTCAAGATCATGATGAATGAAATGATATCTAGTCTCTATATGCTTTGTACGACTATGGAAAGCTAAAATTTTAGCCAAATGAATGACACTATTACTATCACAAAACAAAGTGAAAGAAGATTTCTTACACCCCAGCTCTCCAAAAAATCATTGTAACCATATCATATCCTTGGCTCCCTTAGTGAGAGAAACGTATTCAATCTCAGTAGAGGAAAGAGAGAAAACTTGTTACTTACGAGAGGCCCAGCTGACTGCTGCCCTGACAAAAGTGAACACATAACCAGTAGTAGATCTCCTCTTATCTAAATACCCAGCCATATCAGAATCAACATAAACACAAATTTGAGTATCCATACCAATAAATTGTAAGAAATAATTAGAGGTACCTTTCAAGTACCAAAGAATCCATTGAACTTATTGCCAATGAGTGTTTCTAGGATTATTCATAAAGTTGCTCACAACTCCTACTGCATGAGCAATATCCAGATGAGTACTATAAACCATTGGATATATGAGACTTCCAACGATAGATGAGTAAGCAATATTATCCATTTCTTCTTCTTCTGAAGTAGAGGACACATCTTAGAAGACAACCAGAAATGATCATCCAATGGAGTAGTAACCAACTTGGCATTGGACATATTAAACCTGTCCAAAAAATTTAAAATATATTTCTCTTGAGATAATCTAATTTCTCGTTTTTGTCTATTTTTTATTATGTCCATCCCAAGAATCCTCTTCATTGCCCCTAAATATTTCATGGAAAAACAAAGAGCCAAATGCATCTTCAATTCACTTACAATCCACACACTATTACTGGCAACCAACATATCATCGACATAAAGTAAAAGAATGAAAAAATCACCATTGGGAAGCCGCTTGTAGTAAACACAAGGATTTGATTCGCATCGAATAAAAATTTTCTGAGTCATAAAACTATTAAATTTAAAGTACCACTACCTCGGGGATTTCTTAAGCCCGTATAAACTCTATTTTAGTCTACAACATAAGTGTTCTTCACCCTTTTTAATAAATCCCTCAGGCTACTCCATATATAATTCTTCCTCAATATCACCATGAAGGAAAGAAGTTTTAACATTGAGTTGCTCAAGCTTGAGATCCCAAACACTTGCCATACCCTAAACTAAACGTATTGTTTACATTTTCATAACTGGAGAAAAAAATTCAATAAAATCAATGCCCTTTTGTTGAGAAAAACCTTTCACCACCAATCTAGCCCTGTATCTTTTTCACCCTCTATTTTCTTCTTTCAACTTGTAAACCCATTTATTTTTCAATTTTTTTTAATTTGGTGGACCAGGGACTAAATCCAAAGTATCATTAGCATGCAAAGACTCTAGTTCGTCCTTCATAGCATCCATCCAATGCACCAAATTTACATCATGATAGACTTGTTTATAATATTGAGTCTCTGCCTGATCAGAACATAAAGAAAATAACATTTCATAATCATTAAATTTTTGTGGAAGTTTTATTTCTCTAATGTACCTCCTCAATGAAATACTTTGATTATTTTTTTGACTATGAACTTCACCAAATCCCTCTAAATTTCCAACAATAAATTCATTTCCAATTCCATATATATGACACACATTTTTCTCTTGTCTAAACTCTTTTTCATTGCGAATGCTCTGGTCTCGGGGATGTAAAAATTGTGTCATAATGGGCTCCCTCAAAGTATGTAGAAGTGGTTGGGAGTGAGCCAGAGTATCCAATGGTGACTGCAGGTGATACATGTCAAATTGGGAAGGAAGTGTATGCATAGGAGGCATAAATGCATTAGCTTGGACCACACGTGACAGAGGATTCAATGGAGGTTGCATTTGGAATAGAGAATCTTGTGTTGTGGTAGCTCCACCATTAATAAGATGACTAGGATGCAGTTCCATTGATAATGCAGAAAGCCATATGGAGACCGTGATGGGTCATGAGAAGCGTGTGAAGCAATAATAGGGGAAGAAGCTGTCATAAGGGGCTGCATTGGAATTTTGCAAGGAAGTGGTTGTGCAGTGGTTGTGTGTCCAACATTGCTTGAAGGTATAATAGTAGACGGGTGAAATGTAACCCAAGAAATTCTTTGTGCATGACTTCCATTGTCAAATAAATCAAATTCAATAGAATCATTAGAAGTGGTGTTATGATTGTGCAAACCTGAGAAATACTTTTCATGGAAAATAGCATCTTGGCTGCGAAATTTTTTTTGAGAAATTGGATCCCACAAACAAAAGCTAAATTGGTGCACACCATACCCTAGAAATATACACCTTTTGGATTTGAAATCCAATTTCATTCTCTTCTTTTTAGGAATGTGAACCTAAGAATCACAGCCGAAAACACACAAATGATTAAATGAAATTCTTTTACTAGTCCACCTCTCTTCCAAAATTTCAAAATCAAGACGAGATGAAGGAGTGTGATTGATCAAATAAAAAACAATGTTACATGCCTCTTCCCAAAATACTTTCCCCAAACTGGCATTGGAGAGCATGCATCGATCTCTTTCCAAAACAGTCTAATTGAACATCTCAACTATGCCATTTTATTGAGGTGTAAAAGGGCTTGTTTTAATATGTTGAATGCGATGATATGCACAAAGATTATCAAACTACAAAGAGAAAAATTCACCACCAATATCCGTTAGTAGACATTTAATTTTCTTCCCAATCTGATTTTCAATCATAGCCTTGAAAATTTTTAATTTGGAAAACACTTCTCATTTCGTATTCCACATATAAATCCATACTTTGCTAGTGTAATAATCAAGAAATGTGATAAAATAATTAGCACCACTGATAGAATTTACCTTCGTAGGTCCAAAAACATCAAAATGCACAAGCTCTAATAGAGAGGATTTCTTATCATGACTTGTTCTCAAGAAGTTGGTCCTATTTTGTTTTCCATAGAGGCAATGTTCACATTATTCCAAATCAACTAATTTTAAGACCTGAAAGCTAATCGTGTTGAAGCATAACTTCAAGACCCTTCTTACTCATGTACCCAAGCCTCTTATCCCAAAGTTCAGCATTACTATCAACGTAATAGCCATGACAAATCCCACTTTACCATTGCACTCTAAAACATATAAAATCCCTAATTTATTTCCTTTTACCAAAACCAATAAACCTTTGGTTACTTTCCATGATAAGAGTAGGAACATGTCGTACATCTTTTAAAACTCATTTACTACCATTCTTCAATGATAATAAAATAGCACCTTGTATGACAATGTCACATTCTTTGCTATCTCCAAGAAAAACTTTACCAAACATACCTTCGTGATAATTCATGAAAGCACTCTGACATGGAGTAGCATGGAAAGAGGCAATGAAATTGAGAACCTGTGAACTTGCATTCATATCATCAGATGCAAGAAATAATACACCATCATCCTTAATAGCTGCAATATTTACTCCATCATTGATCAATTTATCCTGGGCCTTTTTGTATTTCCAACATTTCTTTTTTGTATGTCTTAGTTTACCACAAAACCAACATGTACCATTTCCACCTCTTGATAATGACCGATGTGTAGAATGAGACCTTCCATGGTTTTTATGTCTACCACTTTCTTGAATCCTAACTCGATTACTTGTGCTAACCACTGTTAATGCATCACCTGAGGAAGACTCTTGATTCTTCCTATGCATGTCTTCGTTGAGAAGTGTAGCAGCAACCTCATCAAATTTTAGTTTACTTTTGGAAGCCACCAAAGTGCTAACTACCATTACCACCTCTTCCTAGCTATTTAGTAATGAATATAGAAGAAAAATGGCTTTCATTTCATCATCTAATGTTATGCCTACTGAAATCAATTGAGAAAGTAAGGTATTGAACTCATTAAGGTGATTCAACATAACTTCCCCTTCTTTCATTTTCAGATTGTATAACTTTTTCATTATGAATACCTTGTTCGATGTTGAAGCTATCTCATATAATGAAAATAATTTATCCCACAACTCTTTCAATTTTGTCTATGTTGAAACATTGAAGAGCACATTACTTCAGAGTGAGAGAAAAATCATTTCCCATTCCTTCAGATTGAGTTTCTCCCATTCTTTTGGCATTAGCATACCTTGACCCTTATTTTTTCCTTGCAAAATGGTTGAGACATCTTGCTTAATCAGTAATGACTCCATCTGCACTTTCTATAACCTAAAATTTTCCCAGAAAACTTCTCATTTTTCCATTTGTCTGTTTCACCCATGACTCTGAGAAATATTCACCGATTTCCAGAAAATCAAATCAAGCTCTCCTAGCTCTGATACCAATTGTTAATTTCAAATTTAAATAAAAATGCAGAATAAATGTATGCAAAAAAATAGTCAAACATACTCACAGAAAAGAACACAATAAATTTATAGTGGTTTACCTTTTCAGGCTACATCCACTTTCAATGGAGGGATTCTCAGATTTTATTATTCTTTCTGTTTATACTTCCAGTACTCTCACTATTTTAATAACAACTATATGTATAGCATAAAATCCCTTTGACACCTCCTTCTATCACTATCGAAATTAGCCAAAGAAGCCCAACTGTCAGTTGTTTACAAGAACCTATGGTTATAAGGAGGAAGGGTATATTCCTATTAGAGCAGTTATGGGAATGATTGGGCTGCACCACCCAACATGTATGAGATGGAGACTGTACTCTCTAACTCACTAAAATGAATTTTTTGTCATGTGCATCTTGTTATTTGAGTTACTTTAGTGAGTTTTGTATTAAATTCATTGCAAAAATTACAATTTAGCAAATATTTCATTGCACCTTTTAGTTTCTATCAAGACCAAATTATGAGCACGTTAATTTTAATTTAACTATTTCATAAATTAATATAATATTTATAAAAAAATTGTATTTTTTTTATATTTTAATATTCTATGTTAAATATTTTTTAAATTTGGATTCTTGATTTAAATGTATGAGTTATTTTTCCTCTTCTCTAATGTATAATATATCATTTATGGTTTCTTCTATTTATTTGTTTTAAATTTGGTGTTTAGAGTATACTGCACTTTATTACTTCTTACTCTCAATCTTGTATTTGTTTATGATATTAGCACTCCATACCATATTTTTATTTTAATAACTTTACACCAATAAGAGTGTAAAATATATAAGCTACCATGATTAAATACTTGGGATTATAGCACTCAACACAAACTCTGTACCATTTAATAATTGTGTTCTTGGAGCCACAAATCACCTAGACCTAATTTTCTATCAAAGGTACCAAAATCATAATCATTTGAGACCGAATTCATTGATATGCCACTATTCCTATCATTAATTTTTTTAAATCAGTATTAAACAACACTAACATTGACATTACTATCTATTTTTTCCTCTAAAACGAAATGCATTTAACAATTTTCAACAATTTAGAAGCAATTTTAGTTTTCTAATTTCTTTGTACTATGTTTGCCTCTAACAAATTAAAAGAAAAAAACTTCAAAAAAAAAGAGTGCAACCATTTTTATCCTTTCCTAACATAACCCCACACAAGGGAAGTTTTGAAATGCTCCTAGATTTTCTCCCTTACAACCTGAGAAGGTGATATGCAGACATGCCAGATAAAACACCCATACATATTGCTACTATAAATCCATTCTAGCAAGAAAAATGTTCCCAAGGTTTGATTTTATAGCTGATGCAACAACAAAAGGGCTTGTAGAAGAAACCCCCATAGTGAAAGCATAGAAAAACCCATCATCATCACACTGAAACCATCAAGAACAAACCCATTCTCACAAAGACTCATGTAATCAGCAAAATAATAGAGTGGTTGAATGATTAAAAAAAATCCCAAAGAAGAGTCGATCAGCTGAACATAGCCAAGTAGCAGAAGTCATTTGGGAGAAGAGGCCTTATTCCTTTCATTAACATAATTTTGCATCAATTGCATTAACCTATCTATCATTTGTGCTTTGATAATTTTACATCAATTTCCTTCAACTAATATATTGGACTATGCTTTAGGCCTATGAGACTTCTCACTTTGTTAAAAAGCTCTTGATAACTTTGCAAAAGCTCTGTGATACTTGGAAAATCTTTCATACAACCAATTATACCTCATACATGGTCTTTCTTTGATAATTCCAACATACCTTCTTGACTATGTAATGAGCCTAAATTAGAGGAGGGCCTCGGGCCCATATAGTGCTCCTAAGCACTGTTATTGGCTTTTGGCCAATAACTTAAATAAATAAATTAATAATTCAATAAGACTGAGTGTCGACCTTAGCTAACTTAGTTAGTTTAAACTTATTTTATTTTACAAAATCTTTTGTTCCTGTGTCGACATGTCTTACCTTGTTGGGCATGTATTTATAGGATTTTTGGCAGTTCATTTGGTTTTCATGCTTGGATGAACATTATTCTACCTTAGCACATGATTCACAACCTTGGACGAAAACCCAAGGTGTGGTAGGTTCGGATGTAGCCCCCAAATTGGTCTAGCAAATCTAAGCCTACCGATTTACCTGCTAAGTCTCATCATCACTGGGTGTGGCAACAAAACACAGGCACTGGGTGGTAATGAAAATTCACATATGCATATACACCAGGACAATATAAGAGAGATTGTTGGAGTATATTAGAGGACAATGTCATAAGTCAGGTGAAGGAAGGTGATCAATCACCATTTTTCCTTTGTGTTCGACAGGGAAAAAATCTATAATCGCTACCAACAGTTCTACAATTTGACACCTCTATATTCAAAAAATCAAAGAGGAATACCTATAGTTTTGTCACCAAAATAAAAAATTAGTATGTTAACCAGCGATGTGATTGTAATATTACTAGCACTTGCACCATCTGGGTGCAAGGATTACGCTAATTTGAGTTATTTGGCTTACTCCACTGTAAGACATCATTTACATTCCAGGAAACCATGTTCCAAACAATAATGAACTGCAAGAAAAGATGTGACAGCTTTATGTTAGTAATAACTGAGAGGGGGGTGAATCAGTGGCTTCAAAAACTTATCCTTAAACTTAACCACCAATCAATAAACCTTAGATTATTAAGTCCCTACAAGATGCATGCCATGAAATACTAATGATTATTTAATTGTCTGTTGGTTTTCCTTTTCTGACCTTATTCTCATTGATTACTGATAAGCAGTAAAACCTATTTATCGACACTCAATAAATAAGTAGAGTATACCGATCAATCCAGAAATGCATATGTGAAATGTAAAATAGTAAATTAATAAACCATACACAAATAACACATGGATTTTAACATGGAAACCCTATTAAGGGAAAAACCACTGGGACCGGTACCCCAAATTTTCACTCTTATGAAGTGAGCCCTATTAGGAGCCAACCCTGTTAAAGGTTACAAACACACTATTAGGTGTGACCTTGTTAGAGTATTTTATACATAGAGGTTGTCACTTAGTATCGGGCATCTATTTGCTACCATCCTTGAATCAGTCTCCTTCTTAGACTGTCAATAGGCTATAGGCAAATCTTGCTACTATCCTTGAATCAGCCTTCTTCTTATACTATCAATAGGTATCTGGCAAGTCCAAAGCTACTTTCATGAATCAACCTTTTTGGCACTCCTTGGGATGTACCTCAATATATAGAAGACTGTTAAGTCCTACTCTATTAAGAGACTTGATGCTTCAATGGTTAAACTGAAACACAATGACCTATTTCTAATGCAACTTGAATTGCATATTTTCAGATATATTTAAGTACATTACCTCTCTGATCAATGTATCGATTCAATTCTTTTTCTCCACACTTTTTGCTCTATGATGTTATGCTTCATTGTTCGTCAGTGTCTACAGAATTATTTAGCTCTCCTTCATCTTGATTGATCAGGACTGTATGAATTTATCCTTCATCAGTTTCTCTTCAGCATCCTCTTTCTATTCATCCCCTTTCATGTCATACAAAAATGAATTAATCTTGTCTCTTATATAGACATGAAATTCACCGTTTCTTGATTCTTGATTCTTGATTCTTGATTCTTGGCATGAAAAAAAATCTAGCCAATCTGATTTAAAGCTTAACTCCTGATTTATCTCGTAGTTATCTTCTTGCAAACTATTCAAATCTTCTTTAAATCAATCACTTGACTCTGGTTGAATAAAACAATGAAAACAACCTGTTAAGTCTATCTTTAGCTCTTGCTAGCTAGATATTTTTCATTTTCTGAACTCTTTGTTATGTCGGTCAACTCTGCAGTTAGTCATCGGTGACAACTGCCAGTTCTATTGGTGTGACTCCAGTCAGCTTTGGGATCTCCATCTTTTGGGCATCATTGGATTTTACTCGTCGGGCAACTCTGTTTTCAGCTCATCAGGCATCCTGTGATTTTTCTTTGTTGAGCGACACTGTCTTCTTCTCGTCAGGTATCACTGTGACTTTGGTTCTTTGCCTTTACCAATGTTGTACACTCCGTCGGTGTTATATGTCACTTACTGAATACTTGACTTTTATACATTGTTGAAAGCATAATATTTGTTCCATTGATTCTCTGAAGTCTTTGGCATTATATACATGACCGTACAGATGATATCAAGTTGACATCAATGACAATACAAACCATTAACTAATTTAATGTCTTACATTATCTTCAACTTAACATTATCAAACATTTAATCAGTTACATGTCATCAATCTCTCCCTTCGGCATTGATGGAAAAATACTATATTATCATACTATATTATTTCTAATACAATATGAAATATAATAGTTGAGATAATCGATAAAAATGTCTGACCACCGATAAGCTCTGTGTTAGCTTAGATTTGATTCTTACAGTTCTCTTGCTTTCTACTTCTGATGTGTTGTGTTTTCTTCTTATATCAATTTCTCTCTTTTGACTGTTCTTCTTCTTTGATGTCTCTGACTCTTGTTAGCAACTCTCCCTTTGTATATTATCTCTCCCTTAGGATATACTTTCTCCCTGTTTGAGTAATCTGATAATGGATAATCTATTTTTCTTTTCTCTTAGAAGAATGTGATAATATGGATACTTTCTCTCCCTTTGACAATAATGCCAAATAAGTATTTTACAAATATTTGACATTCATGTCAAATAACCATTTTCTTCTATCCATAATATATTCCTTGAATTTCCCTTATCCATCAGCAATACATTTGGTGCTCGATTCTGATATATACCTTTCTGTATATAGATGCAACTTTGAAGTTCATCATTTTGTTCGCATCAACATGAATAATATTTTGATAATATGTAGGTTGATGCAGCCTTTAGTCTTTTACTGACTGGTAGACAAGGGTTTGACCCCTAGTCTCTTTCTCAAGTACTCAAATGTATCCTTGGGCAGTGGCTTGGTGAATATATCAGCTAATTGTTCTTTTGATTGCACATACTCAAGTATCGCCTCTTTTTCTTGAACTTGTTTTCTTAAATAATGATACTTGATTACAATGTGTTTAGTCTTGGAATGCATGACTAGATTCTTGGAAATTTTTATTGCACTGGTGTTATCACAATAGATAATCACTGGTTTGTTAGATTATATAGTTTTCCTCACTTATTAATTATATCATGTTGATATTAATTATTAAGTTTTTGATTACGGTAAAAGAAGGTTTTGAAGGGAACCCTGAAACCCTTTAACAAAACATAGGAAGGAAAGGCTAAAAAAGCCCCAACAAACAACAGATTTTCCCAAGAAGGGGACCAATCAACAAAGGGTCACAACCCAGATTTTACAAAAACAATTCCAAAACAAAAAGCAAAAAAGCAGCTGGAAAGAAAACAGAGAAGAAACCCGCCAGCACTAAAATCAGAGAGATTTCAGAAGGCTATCAGCTTCCACCAGCTGACTCCTCATTGTTTCCACATTCTCTTTCAGCTTCATTAGGTCTGGGTATTCATTCTTTTGCACCTTTGATCTAGTACGAGTTCCCGGTCCCGAGTGCTGGGAGGAAGCTAGGTGATCTGCAGTATCTTTGTTGTTTTCCAACCAACTACTCAGAGAAATCAAATTCTCGAGAGTTGCTTTCATTCCTGTATTGACCAGTGTGAGTAAGTATTTCAGCATATCTTCGTTCCCACTGA
>MU228359.1:1158199-1185532 GCA_018584345.1 Thuja plicata | reverse complement strand
AGTGTTCATCTTCCCCGCACTCATGAACTCATTGGTGGTCAAAGGTTTCCAACATCTGAACAGCTCAATGCATCTGAAGTGACATTTTCCTTCATGGCTTTCTTCTTCCTATTCCTATTGACGAGAGACGGTAGTGTGCCACGAAAATAGAGCGGGTGACCACCAAGAACCTCTGTGTCATGGGTTAGGAACAACACGGTAGCAAAAGGAGCACACATGATTTGTGAGAAGCGTAGTGGTAGACAACAATGCTGACATTCTCGTTTGTAAACCCTTTCCCTCAAAAATTCACGATCCTAGAAAATACAGATTGTTCCCTGACTTGAATTGGATTTTACAGTGAAAGTGGTTGTCCCTACGGGTAAATAGCCTATTGGCTAAATTCTATAGATCATTTCTGCTAAGTCATAATCTCATTCTATGATTTTTTAGTATTATTTTGTGTGAAACCCCTTACTTTTGAAATATCTAAAATTATATAATATGACTATTCTGGTAACACATGTCTGAATTTGAGTGTTGGTAATATTTGAACTATATATTGTGATTATTCTAGTGAAACATGTGTTGTACTTGAGTGGGGAAATTTTCAGTGGTATTATAGCTACATTGGTATTTTCCAGTGGGTATTGTGGATGAGTGAAAGAGAGCAAAGGTATTTGCACAGGGAAAGGAAGAAGGGCACCATGAGTGACATGGTTTATGATGAGGCAATGACATTATTTAAGAGGTATGAGGAGTTTCACCATAATGTTAATGTTTATAGCTGCAGGAGTAATCATTTATACCTATGATGTCTCCATCTCATTTAGATTGTGATACTTGCTTTGCAATGTCTAATCCTTTTCATGCCTAGGAGATGATCGGTTCTCAGATATTTGTTCTATTTCATGGAAGTTTGTATCATGGGTGCCATTGGTTTTGTCAATTCATGTGTGTTATGTATTTAAGGAACCTTATTATGGTGGATTGAAGAACCATATCTTATGCAATGTCATCTATTTTCATATCTATGTAGTGTTGGCTAAAAATTTTGTAAGTCACTATGACTACAACTTACAAAATTGTGACTTCAGACAACGTTGAATGAGATTTTTCACTCCTCTCAGTAATAGGGGAGGCTCACTTCTTATCGTAGGTGGCTTCAACAAGAACTTAACTGAATTTTTACAAAGGGGTGGTTCTATTAATCAACTCCTATTTTTTTAGAAATGATTTGTAAACAACTTTCAAACTTAACAAAAAGTGTCCTATTACTATGATAATACTGATGGCTCGGGGGTTGACATAAGAAAAAAAACAAAGGTAGTAGTTTGCTTGAATACTTTGGTGGAATAAGAACAAGAACCCAAAGTCTCCTACAATTATTATGAGTTAGGATTCAACAAGAACAATTAGTAAGACTCAAAGTTTCTTACTAAATATACTTAAACTTGAATCAAACACTTCAAATTGAATCCCAAAGTCTTCAACTTTTAGTAATTTCAGCCACTATTTAATTAAATAAATCTCTTCCCTTGAAACACAACATCCTCAAGAAACTAAATTGAATTCTCAAATTATTCAAACAAGGTAAGCTAAAACTGAATTCAAGAAAGAGTAACTAATGCAACATAAGAATACATTAATCAATCTCAAGATCTACAACACAAAATTTGGAAAATCTTGCTTCTTTTACTCAATCTAGAAAATTGTTGTATAAAACTCAAAGTCTTCAAGATACAAGATATCCAAGCATATCTCTCTTTCCAAAAACCAAAAGATCAAAAGATGCAATGGGCTCACTCGTTTAGATAGGTGAGGAGTAGAGGGAAAGGTGGAGAAATAAAGGGAGACCCTTAACCACCTTTGACTTACTCAAAAGATCCTATTTGACTTATTCAATGTTACAAGGCCTAAAGCACTTGAAACCTAATTACATGAGTATATTATATAGGTAAATGTTCCCCTGTATTTACAACTTTCTCATACTCTACATGTAATCTGTCACAAAAACTACACTATTCATATGAAAGCGTATAAAAATGGTGAGCGTCTATGGCACTCAAGAGTTATCTTCAGAAAGAATTCAAAAAGACTCAAATCTACTGAGAGACTCATGTACAACTGTTGGATCAGGTGCGCCTATGTGTTATACAATAATAGTGGTCTTACAAACTATACCTACACATTTGGAAACAACCTTGTTGTACTCTCCAATGTTCTACTTAAGATAGCTCAACAACAATTTGTAGCTTTTCAATTTGTTAATCATTTTGAAACTAAATTTATCCACCTCAATCTATAAGAAAAAAATTTGTACAAACTCTATCATAATAGATTCCTCCTCAACTAGTTTGTCATTTTTAGCAACTACCCTGCATGTCAGCTCTTGGAAACCATCACTGATCATGCACTCTTTCTCATTGAAAAAGTTGATGGATGCCTTCACTTATATCACTAACCCCTGGATGACTTGTTGTTTATTGATCATTAAGTCTGAGAATTCATTGTACATATCCATTGAGGAAAATACTTCATACTCATGCAGTGCATCTAGGTCAATTTCTAGCATAGTTTTCAGACGTTCAAATCCTCCTCCAACACCCTCAATTGCTGATTGAAAGATGTAAGGATTCCATTCAATCTCTTGACAGTGTCCCTGGCATGCCTTAATACTTTGTATGCATCTTGAATCACATGCACACCCTGTGACTCCAAATGATTGCACCTATCATCAATGGCCTCGGCCTTTCACTCAATTTTCTTAGTGTACCCATTTGACTCTTCTGGGAGAGAGGAGGAGATGGGATCAATTGTTATTAAGAGGTGTTCATCTTCTCAAGTGTTTCCAGAAGATGTTCATTTTCTTCCTTCAAGTGGTTATTCTTCTCCCATAACCTATCATCCCTTTGTGTAAGAAAAGCAATTGCATACTATGCATCTTTCTAACACCCCAATCATGTTTGTTTTCCAAGTTCAACTCGGGTGAACTTCTAGTCAACAAATTGTAGTTATTTGGTTGGCTTATCAATAAGAGGTTCAACAACTTCATAAAACTTGACTTCATGCTCATCTACCATGACCTTAGAAACTATTTTTTTCTTTTTTTTTCTTTGGGGTCTTGGCTCTTTTGACTTGCTTGAAATCAAAATCTTCAGGCAGAATCTTATGTTTCTTCCTGTTTTGAGTAATGGAGCTCAACCAAGGAAGTAAAGAGAAGGAATAAGAAATAGAAATTGTTGTAGTAGCCATTGTAGTCATTGTCTCTACCTATGCAATATTTGTGACTATAGAAGGTGCTTTTGTTTGAACCTCTACTAGTGTTGCGATACCCCATACAACCTCAGCCATGAATTGCTCAAACTGTGCAGCTGTAGTGTCAAGAAATGTCATAGATGCATTTAAAATGGAAGTAAATGTAGAATATTTTTCAAACACATTCTTCAGGTTGTTATATTGATCCTCTAATGTATATGCAAGATGTACCGAGGAGATGGGCATGGAAAGTGTAACCGTAGCAGGGTCCATAGGAAGAACATGCACTATGGAGAATGAATCTAGGTATGTATCCAACAGAGACTTAGGATACTCATCTAATGCTGGTGTAGAATACGGAAGTCATGTCATCACTGATGTGTCCATGGAATGTGATGCCTTAGGAATAAGCTCTTCATGCATCTCATCCTCGCTAGATTCAACATGTATCCTATCCAGTTCTACGACATTTATCTCAGGAGACTTGACCATAGCCTTTCCTCCTTTGATGGTAAGCTTTAGGATAACTAGATGTTCATATGTAGAGGTTCCATCCTTCCCTTTAACCTTGATTTTTTAATTTTTTCCTATTGGCCCACTTATAGTACCCCAATTTAAAATATTCAAAACTCAGTCCCTATCTTGTTATTATTGGCCAAAATGCTGGGATTTGCATGGTTGTTGATTCTTATCTTTGAAAAGATCATGTTTTATAAAGATCAAAAGTGGAAGCATAAATATTTGAACCCCTTTGAACATGGTTCAAATTGGTTCAAAGCAGTTCAAACTGGTTCAAACTTGTTTAGAGTGGTTCGAGGGTGTTCAAACCAGTTCAAACAGGTACAAAGCAGTTCAATGCAGTTCACAGGTTCAAGATGGTTCAAACAGGGTACAAGGCATATTTGATAGTGTGTTATAATATACTAGAAAGGTGTCTCACATTTTATTATAGAGATTGGAAATGGAAAAAACATCACATGATATAAACTTTAAAATGAAGGGAAATGATTCCTTACCTTTCATGCTAGCAATGTCGATTCATATCAACAATTAAATGTTAAAAGTACTCCAGGGATGCAATTATTATAGAATGCATGGAATATGGTTAATATGGGTATCTAAAGAGGTATCTGCATTAATGGTAAATATTGCAATTTTATTATCATGGCTGCACAATAGAAACAACGGGAATGTTGGAACACTATAACGATTGTCCATGGTTTTGAAAATCTAAAATTCATCCAACACATTGTGATCGTGAGGTGATGGAATATTTTAGATAACCCAATGGGATGATGTCTGATTCATCTAAACATTAATATCAGTTCTAAGAAACAAGTGGTGGTGGCAATGGTGATTTTTTTATGTTTGAGTGCAAAGAATGTGAAAGTTGTTGATAACATTAACACAAGTCTAATTTTTTTTAATAATGTTTTATACCTCTACTCAGAGCTGCATAACTTTTTACTCAGACATAATTTTCCAAATCTCTTTGGTGGAGTTGGACGCAAGTAGGACAAAACCAACATATCCAAAAGTCAAGGAGATCCAATGGTGGGGTTAAAAGTTATGCCCCCCACACCGAGGCCCAAGTTAACTGTCCAGAATATTTTGATCCGCCCAGCATGAAGAGTATTTTAGTTTGGACTAACATATTTAAATGTCACTTGTCCAAATATCATTTGAAGATGTTAAATTGTATCTTTATAAACTTTTAAATAAATAGTTTATAAAGATATCAAAATATAAATGAGAGAAGATCACGAGAGGAAAAAGAAAATAAAGATTAGAGAGGAAATGATTTTCAAGAATCAGTTATAGCAACCGAATAACCACCAATAAGATATTATTTATTTGGGAAAATTTGATGAGAGGAGGTTCTTCTTCTTCTTTTTCTACAGTCTATGTGCTCCAGCAAAGGAGGAAAATTATTTCTTATTGTAACAAGGGAAAGAGGGAATGTATGTAATGTTTTCAATCATAGTTTTTGTGCAGGGACAAAATGGTCTTTAAGCAATTTGGTTATGTATTTAAAGAAAAGAAAGAAATATATTGAATCTGTGAATTTGAATATTTTCTTTCTCATTGCATGTATTCTGTGAGCTATTCTAGTCATCTTTTTATGTTATCCTGCTCATTATAGTTGTGCATATGAATGTCATAAATTCTAAGAGTTTCATTCATTCATTTATTTGAAAAACAAAATATCAAATCTCTCTCTCTCTCTCTCATGCCCCTACAATGGGAAGAATAAGTGAATGGTCTGTGTGCCATGCATTTAGTTTTCTTTTAAATTATTAAATCCACAATTGCATTCACACCATGTTGATGGGTGAATGTTGGTATGTCTTTGTGTCTTCTGGTTAAAGACATAATCGATATTTTATTTCATTATAAAACTTTCTAACAGGAAGTTGTACCTCTCAATTCAGAGGAAAGTTATCAATCCAATGATAACTTCTCCAACTGTTAGTAGCATTTGTACTTCTATTTGGGAATTGTGAGTCATTATGTGTTATTATTTTTGAAGTGCAAATCTGTTTACTAACAGATTTTTGGTGACTCTACTGGGGATTCATAATCAAAGATCAATGCTTCTCTATTTCCTCAGATTTTGAAATATCTCTTTGTGAGATTGGTGAATATGTATTTGAACTTAGCAATATTTTGGTGAAAGAATTCCGGTGTTTTATGGCTTTAGTTGCAGCTCTATCATGAGGGGCACAAATTGGCCCTTTTTCATTACCCACAATATTCAGCCTTGCCTAAAAGATCAAGAGAATATCTTCCAAAGTTTGTTGAAGATAAAACCAAAGACCTAGATGATCATATTAAAGCAATTATTGTTACATGTGGTATCCTTGGAGTGCAAGAAGAAGACGTGTTTGTCAAATTGTTTGTTGAAAGCCTTGTTGGAAACACTGTTGAATGGCTTCAGAATTTGCAAGATGGATGTATTACCAGCTAGGATGATTTAAAGGTAAAATTTGCTCAAAGATTTTAGCCTATGGTTGATACTTATAAGTTGTTGTTGAATTTCTTTCAAATTCAGATGAAAAGGGATGAATCTATGAGATATTTTGTTGATAGATTGAATAGGTGTGTTGATAAAAATCCTCAAGTCTGCCAACCGAATGAAAGTAACCAGCTATGTGTTTTTATTGCTACATTACAAACTAAAATTAAATTTCTTTTAAAAAGAAAGAAGATTCAAAATTTGAGAGATGCACAAAAAGAGGCTATTGGGGTAGATGATGATATGCTTTTAAGTGGGATGAAATGCATAGAAGCAAGTGTCATGAAGGTCCCAAAATCTGACATTTGTTTTCATGATCAAAATTTTAAACCCATAGAAAAGTTTCAGTAAAGGAGACTCATATTGAAGGCAGAAAAACCAACACCACCCATTTCTTACCACCAAAATCTAATAGTCTTTAATGATGAAGATTTTCGTCCATGTCTTATGGCTGAAAATATCTTTAGTAATATTGTTGGAACCTATCATTTGCATGTTGAAGATGATGATGTTCACGGCTCACAATTAGAAAATTTGATGGAATGTGTAGATGCATTTCCTATTGAGAAAAGATTGGACAGTGAAAGATCAAATAGTAGTTTGCCAGAAGATTTTTCTTTTTAAGATTTTGAAACCTTCACATTTGATACTTCTGACACAGTTTCAGCAAGTGGTCTTGATCAAGAAAAAATGGAGAAGCAACATGAATCCAAAATGCATGTTCGTGATAAAGTAGAGGGTATTCCTCATCTTGATGTGTAGGTAGATTTTGAGTCTTTCCAATTTGATTGCATGCAATACAATGATGAGATTTTACAGCCCAAAGCACTAGAGAATTATGAGAAATTTGAAGCACAAACTAAGGAAAACTTATTTACTTATGTTGTGTAATCATATGCACATTCTAAACTGGAGGTATTTAAGTTTTATTATGAAGATGAGTTTCCCAGTAGTCACCCCATGTTGGAATATTTTTGTTTTAAAGATGATCTTGGTTATGCATTCTAGGAGAGTAGATTTTTAGTAAGTCCAAATTAAGATTTTAATGACAAAATGGTTGCAAATCATTCTCATAATTTAGAAGAGGGTTTCTCTATCAAAAGTTTGATTTGTGTTGATGACATTATTTTTCCATTAGTATGCAAAGAAGATCTTCGGTAAACATATATCGAAAGACAGGACAAAGAGAAAACCAAAAACATAGATATCAGATATCACCACAAACTGCTAAGTACAAAGAAAATTGATGACACAGTTTTGTGTGTAAACTGAAAATACAAAGTAGAAAGGATAAAGAGGAACCCGGCAGTGGAACCCGACAAGCAGGACAAAGTGAAAACCAAGAAAATAGTTAAAGTAGAACCTGAGAGACAGTTCAAGCAAGGAACACTGAGAGACAGTCTAACTGACTTCAGAGCATAACCGACCGACAAAAATTGAAAGTCAGTTGAAGCCCAAAAAAAGTGGATCTGAATTCCACATCAGATAAAATAGTCATATTCTATTTATACAGTCTTGATTTTTTTTAAACCATTTCTTTAGGGACAAAAAACATTAATGTAAGTGTTTTAATCAGTCTAACTGATTTAAAACACATAGACTACGAGATCGAGGTCAAGTTGTAACCCTGTGATCTTAGAGTTAATATTGTTTTACGTGAAACTTAATTAGGTCAATCTATATTATAAATAGATGTTTCAATCATTCATTATGTATGTGATTATGGATGAGAGGATGAATGAAGCCTATGAGCACATCTATGGATTAGACTAAAAGTTTCAAGAACCAGAACAACAAAAGGTGAATTTGGTTATCAAGAACCAAGAACAGAGATCGAGCAACAGAGGTATTATTCAATAACACTAGGTGATACACTTATACATGTAATATTAAATGGATCAGTAATCAGCAATAGGAGATTGCATACACCAGGTCAAAGTGTAATTTTCTTACACTCTAACAAGTGAAGCAAAGTGTAAAAATCCTTTCAAGGAAGGTGGATTTAACCATCCAATTGTAAATCTCTTAACCGAGTGCACACTAAATAGTGTTGCTAAAGCTCTTAATAGAGTAGACTTTAACAGTTCTCCACAGATACTCCTAATAGGGTAGATCATCAGAAGTGATCAAATTATAAGCCTTAACCGACCCCTTGCAATCTGCAGATAGTGAATAATTTGTGGGTGCCATCCCCACCACAATTTTTACTTCCTAACATGAGTTTTCTATGTTATCATATCTTGTTTTATGTGTCAATTACTTTCATCAATGTTTCTATGAATGTTCACATGTTTGTTAATTTTATGAATTGATAAATCCTACATCAAGATAGCATAGAATACATGGTTGGATAAACAATTGATTACCTAAAGCATAAAGGTTAAAAGATACAAAATTTATAGAGGTACTAATTCACCCCTCCCCTCTCAGTACAAACTTCCCATTAATTCCAACAAACAGTATCAAAGCTAAGTCTCTTATTTGGAAAATCTTAAAGGATTAAGAGAAAAGATCATACAATGGAGAAGTATAGACTTGACAAGAGTATTGAGAATTACAAGCTACAAATTTAGATCTTCTATGAGAAGTATAAAGAAGCTAGAATCAAGATGAGACAGTTGTTAGATGAAAGAAAGATTATGGCATCTCTCTATAATGAAATAGATTACCATGAGGAAGAGATACCTGATTTCTTTGAGTCTTCAGGATTAAATACTAGCAAATCATTAGACACATCAGAAGAAAGCATCACAATCCTAAATGAAATCAATCAACATCTGGCTAGATAAGTGAAATCTCTGCAAATTGGTCAAGAGACACAGATGGTAAGAATGATTGATGTCATGAATAGTGCTAGACAAGCTGAGCAAGAAAGAACACTAGCTATTGATGATAGAAGGAATATTACTAAAAAGCTACTGAGAGCACAGAACCAATCATCATCACAGATGTTGAATTGGACAAAGAGGAACTAGACACCACAAGAAACAAGGATATGGATGTTGCTGATGGGACATGGCTGGACACCACTATGGACAACATTGTAGACAACATAGTCATTGACATAACTGATGATCCAACAGAAGAAATACAAAAAGATGAAGATGTCACTGTTATCAAGGACAAGACCGACGAACAAGACACTACATTTGACACTTCAAAAGTGAACATACCAAGCAACATGCCAATATTGATGCAATCCATCAATATAATTCAAGAAAAAGACAAATCACTTGACAAAGATTCAAGCATTCCCGAGGATGCAGTGGATGAAGGAAAGAAATACAACACCAATGAATAGAATATCATGGGAGACACTCATATTGTAACCAAAACTGACAAGGTTACAGAAGGATATTTAAAGAAAACATATGGAGACACTACTGAGAAGGATGCATAGACAAAGGAAGATGAAGTACATAAGGATACTGATGAAGGAGCAAAAACAAAAGATGACATTCCTGAGGTAACCGAACAAGTTGCTACTGATAATGTAAAGGTTGATGTGGAGACATCCACTCAAAACTGACAAGCTGACACCAAAGCACAACAAAAAAAAGAGGCAACACCACAAATCACTTCATCCAACACAAAAAACAAAGCCAAGAAGATGGCTATGGTTCTACATTCAAGTGAAAATTAGAAGAAGAAGAAGACAAAATTCAAAAAGAGTAAGTTGGAAGTCACTCTAGACGAAATAATTGAGATACCCAAATGTGACCCAACTACACTTGACTATGAAGCACTTAAATATGGTGAAATATGCCAAAGAAAGGCACTACAAGAGAAGCTAAGAAAGCAGCACCGAGACTCTATGGTACTAGAAACAACTAGGGACATCTTACATTAGATTGTACCCGATGTTGATGTTGATCACAATAGACCTATCCTTGATCAACTAGCCACTCTCACCGAGGCCATTACAACATAGAACATTGATGTAGAAAAGGCAATTGAGGAGAGAGCAGAGCATAAATATCAGCACAAACTTTTTGAAAAGATCAGCCAAGAAGTGGCAGTAAACAAGGTAAAGCTTTCAGAATTAGTAAGTGAATTAGATCCACTAATTGTTGAAGCTATTTCCTTGATCTAACAATTGAGCACACTTGAAAAATTCACTAAGGAGCATAGTGATAAAATAGAAAAGTTAGATTCTGATCTAGCTACTAGTGCTAAAAGCTTAACCACCGAGGACAATGCAATAAAGTTGCATTATGAAAAGATTGTTGAGATAAAAAGGTTAAGACAAGAACCATGGGAAGCAGAAACACAATTCAGGGAAGAGGTCACCGAGCTCCAAGCTCAACTTCTAGCAAATCTAACACTTCTTCAATAACATATCAGTTCAGCAAGACAACAGATAGCCACCCCTGAGATATCTGTAGTAGACAACATCTACGATATGCATTCAAGGATCACACTCAAGAAAATGGCTCTAGACAACCTAAAGGACCAATAGGAGAAGATTATGGAGGACATGAAGTTCTCACACTCTCACATTTTTGATAAGCTATAAGGTATACACCTTTTCCCTTAATATCAAAAAATGGGGAAAATAATGATATGTACAGAAAAAGAACAAAAAAAAGGGAGTATAATGATATGATATGATATATACATCACAAGGTGAAAAAGATCGAAGTATCATGTACATACACTTATACTATACCAGCATATGCATAGGGGGAGCCATGAAATGACTAAGGAATATATATGATATACATACTAAACATTTTGTTAGTATTTTGCACATATCAGTTTTTGATACTAATGTCAAAGGGGGAGATTGATGACATTATTTTTCCATTAGTATGCAAAGAAGATATTTGGTAAACATACACCGAAAGATAGGACAAAGAGAAAACAAAAAATACAGATATCAGAGATCACCAAAAATTTCTAAGTACAAAGAAAACTGATGATAGTTTTGTGTGTAAACTAAAAATGCAAGGTAGAAAGGATGAAGAGGAACTTGGCAGTGGAACACAACAAGCAGGACAAAGTGCAAATCAAGAGAATAGTTAAAGTGGAACCTAAGAGATAGTTCAAGAAAGGAACACCAAGAGATAGTCTAACTGACTTCAGAGCATAACCGATCGATAGAAACTGAAAGTTAGTTGAAGCCCACAAAAAGTGGATCTGACTTCCACGTCAGATAAAAGAGTCTTATTCTATTTATAGAGTCTTGATTTGTTTTTAAACCATTTCTTTAGGGAAAAGAAACATTAATTTAAGTGTTTTAATCAATCTAACTGATTTAAAACACATAGACTAGGAGATCAAGGTCAAGTTGTAAACCTGTGATCTTAGAGTTAATATTGTTTTACGTGAAACTTAATTAGGTCAATCTATCTTATAAATAGATGTTGTAATAATTCATTATGTATGTGATTATGGATGAGAGGATGATTGAGTTCTAAGAGCACATCTATGGATTAGACTGAAAGTTTCAAGAACTAGAACAATAAAAGGTGAATTTGGTTATCAAGAACCAAGAATAGAGGATACCGAGCAACAGAGGTATTATTCAATCACATTAGGTGATACACTTATACATGTAATCTTAAATGGATCTGTAATCAGCAATAGGAGATTACATACACCATGTCAAAGTGTAATTTGATGACATTCTGAAAAGTGAAGTGAAGTGTAAAAATCCTTTCAAAGAAGGTGGATTTAACCATCCAATTGTAAATCTCTTAATCGAGTGCACACTAAATAGTGTTGCTAAATCTCTTAATAGTAGACTTTAACAGGTCTCCATAGATACTCCTAATAGGGTAGATCATCAGAAGTGATCAAATTGTAAGCCTTAACTGTCCCCTTCCAATCTGCAGATAGTGAAGAATTTGTGGGTGTCATCCCCACCATAGTTTTTTCTTCCTAACAGGAGTTTACTGTGTTATAATAGCTTGTGTTATGTGTCAATTACTTTCATGAATGTTTCTATAAATGTTCACGTGTTTGTTATTATGGCCTTTAAGGTACATGGTGACAGTGAATTGGTTGTCAACCAAGTGAAAGGGATGAGTGCTACCAAAAATGATACTAGGAAGGCCTACACGCATAGAGTTTGGGATGCAATAGAAGATTTCCATGCTTTCAATAGCATTTCCATCCCTACGAAGTTGAATTAGAATGCAGATAGGTTAGCTGATGTTGGATCCCAATTTGATATCCCTAAAAAAAATTAATAGGAAAGGATAAATAGCATGTCAAGATTATTATTGGGCCTTCCATCCCTGACAATGATGTTAATTGGAAAGTATTTGAAAATGATGAGCAAATTTTGCAATTCTTGTTTGAAGAAGATGTTTTCTCAGAGCACAATCAGGATAGGTTGATGTAGAATTATAGTGACCAGGTGCTACAACTCAAATCTAATAAGATTCCCAAGGGCCTTGTAACCTTAGAGTCCATCTTCAATAAAGATGACCAAGGCAGAAGGAATAAGACTAGCTTGGTAGTCCAGCAAGAGCATTACACTGGTTTAGAGCTTGAACCAGGTAAAATCTTAAAGTTTTGAAAGGTAAGCACTAATTTAGAAAAGAAAGCTTACATCCAATTGTTTCAAGAATTGAGTGATGTCCTTGCTTGGCAGTATGAAGATCTCAAAGGATTTGATCCATCACTTGCTAAACACACTATAGAGCTATAACCTAATGCCAAACCAGTCAGGCAAAAGCAAAGGCCTGTCAATCCTAAACTAGAGCCACTCATGAATAAAAAAGTTCTCAAATTAATAGAGAATGGTATCATATATCCCATTAAACATACTAGTTGGGTATCCAATATTGTTCTTGTTAGAAAAAATAATGGGGAACTAAGGTTATGTGTTGACTTTAGGGACCTAAATAGGGCATCCCTAAAAGATTGCCACCCATTACCATCCATGGAATAGAATCTACAATGTGTCTCTAGATCAGAACACTTTTTATTGCTAGATGGCTACTCAGGGTACAATCAGATCCTAGTCAATAAGGAGGATCAATTCAAGACTGCATTTACAACCAAATGGGGAACCATGGCCTATCAAAAGATGCCTTTTGGTTTGTCAAATGCAGGTGCCACTTTTCAAAAGGATATGGATATGAATTTCAAAAGCCTCATGTACAAGTTTGTGCTAGTCTACCTTGACGATATCACTATCTACTCTAAACATGTATCAGATCATATCAAACACTTAAATAAAATCTTTGAAAGATGTAGGGAGTTTGGGATCTCTCTCAATCCCAAGAAGTGTGTATTGCAATCCATGAAGGGAAGCTATTGGGGTATATTGTGTCCAAGCAAGGTATCACAATAGACCCTGAGAGGATTGCAACCATTCTAGAACTCCCCTACCACCTCACAAGAAGAGTCTTCAGTCCTTCATTGGTAGGATTAATTTTTTCAGGCATTTTTAACCCAATATTGTAGATCTCTTGAAGCCTTTAATAGTCATGTTGAAGAAGAATTCAATATTCAGTTGGAGAAAGGAAGGAAAAGATAGTTTTCAAGCCATTAAAGAGGCTTTGATAGAGGCTCCTACCTTACTAAATCATGATTTTAGAAAAGACTTTATTTTTTATGCCTGTGGAGGCTTTGATCCTATCTCAGCAATGCTAACTCAACAAAACCTAGAAGGATTGGAGAAACCTATTTCTTTCTTTACCAAAGGTTTGGAAGCGTACGAACAAAGATACTCTTTTGTAGAAAAAGAAGTACTTGCTGTGGTAAAGAGCCTTAAAAATTTCAAACATTTATTAACCCATAGTAAGATACATTTAAGGGTCACTCATCCAAGTGTCAAAGAGTTCCTACTTTCTAAGGACTTGAATGAAAAGAGAGCTGGTTGGATAACCAGAGTTATGGAGTATGATATAGACATTCAAGTTACCAAGATGGTTAGAGGAAGGGATCTTTGCGAGAAATTGACAGAAGGTGAGGCTCCAAAGGAACAAGAACAAGTGAATGCATCCTTATTTGTGCATTCAACATAGGATCAAGCCAAGGAAGTAGGTTGGTTTCCAAACATGGTCCATTTTTTGAAGAGATGTGAGTGTCCTGCAAACTTAGGTTCAACAAAGAGGAGGTACTAAAGATTGCAATCTATTCCTTTTTGTTGATTAAGGAAGTCCTTTTTAGAAAGGATCACAATTTTCTTCTCCTTAGATGCATTAATTCAGAGAAAGTGGAAGATGTCTTACATGAATTCCATGATGGACCTTCTAGAGGTCATTTTTCTCCTAGGACTGCTGCTTTTAAGATCATGAAGGCTGGATATTATTGGCCATCCATCTTTAAGGATAGTCATACTCATGTGAGGAAATGCATGAAATGTGTTATGTTTGCAAGAAAGGAGAGGCTTTCATCCCTACCCCTCTAACCAATCAGGAAAGACCAACCTTTTGTGAAATGGGGCATTGACTTCATAGGCCTAATTAACCCCCCATCTAGTGCAAGACATAAGTGGATAATCACTGCAACTGATTATTTCACTCACTGGACTGAGGTCATTACATTGAAATAGGATAATGAGATGGTTTTCCTGAACTATTATGATGATAGCATACATAGGTTTGGCATTCCTGATTCAATTACATCTGATAATGCACTTGTCTTCATAGGTTTGAGAGTTATTGAGTGGGCAACTAGGCATGGTATTTACCTCAATACTAGTTCCAATTATTACCCCCAGGGTAATGGTTTAGCAAAGTCTACTAATAAGAATCTGATCAGGATTATTAAAAAGACTTTGCAAGAAAATCAAAGAGATTGGCATTCCAAGCTAAAGTTTTCCTTATGGTTAGACATGATCACTCCAAAAATATCATTGGGAACTCTCCCTATATGCTAGTCTATGGAAAAGAAGATAAATTTTCCATCTCAACTAAATTACAAGCTCTGGACCTTGCTACCCAACTTGTCCTCTTTGAAGAAGGAGACCCTTTGCAGGTAAGATAAGCTCAACCCATGGAGTTGGAAGAAAATAGAGACAAATCTATGTAGAATATGGAGTTCCAACATATGCAAACCTAGAATTTTTTTGACAAGAGAGCTAAATCAAGAAACTGTAATATTGGAGATATAGTCCTCAAGTGGGATGAATTCAAATCTAGGCTTGGCAGGCATACCAATTTTGATTCATTTTGGGGATGCCCATTTGTGATCACAGAATGCAAAGATCACGAAAATTTTCTGCTCTCAACTCTTGAAGGAGAAGTCTTGCCAATTTCAGTCAATGGCTTTCATCTTAAGCCTTGTTTTGAGGTTTTTCCTACCCTGTAAATAAGTTTTTGCCTCTTTCTGTTATGCTTTTTAGGTTAATTTCCTTGTTTTCTTTCAAGTGCTTGAGCACAGTTTGTTTGTTTCTGCTTATATATAGTCCCTTTCTTGTTTTGGTTCATTGTTCCTCCTCCTGGTTTCAGTCCTCCTGCTTCCCAAAAGTCTCTTTTGTGCTTAATAGAAAATCCTTTCCCAATGGAATGTCATAAGGCCACTCATTTTATATGTCTAGTAGGTAGACATTCAATAGAAATCACCAAAAAGGTTATCCAATTTCCCAATTATGTCTAGTTTTGGTTACACAAAATAGATGAATCAGAATGATCAGAGATAAGGATATGAGGATGGATGTGTTTTTTCCTTATTTCTAGGGTCACTTGGCTTGATATTTCATATTTGAGATGTTACAGATGTAAAGATTGTTTTCTATTCTGTAACAGTGATTCTTGACAAAGCGAGTCTCTTTGTTTTAGAGATATCTTACAGGCGATGATGATTTGAGTTATTCGAGTTTACGGGATGAAAAAATGCATATTGATGAATGTATGTTGTTGATCGTAAGCCATATGTTTTCTAGTGTTTGCCTTATTCTCTACATATTTCTAGGTCTGGTTTAAGCTTTTGTTCATGTCTTGAAAAATCCTAAGTCTTGTTGAGTCAAATTCATGCAAAACTCTAAACCCTTCAAGACTTTTTCTATTTTCAAGTTACTTTTCTGAGTAACTTAAGTATCTTATAAGTCATGTGATTTTTAGGACTTTTCTTGTCTCCTAATCTCACAATCACGATGGAATATTCTTCCTTGTTTAGAAACTTAGCACAGGTCATTGATTAGGTTCTGTTCATGTTTTGATTGGAGGGTTGGCGCTGGATCTCATAATATTTCAGACAATTCATGGAATTTCTAGAGATCAAGTGAAAATCACTGATCTTATTCTGATGTGTGGATGATGCTAGATCTCAAAGTAAACTAGGGGTTAAGAAAAGCATTTGGAGATTCAGAGATAGCTTTATTTTTTAATCTTGTATTCTAACTCAAGTTAAGACAGGGTTTGTACTTTTCCTTTATCATTGAATCTCTGGATAGACCTGAGGTTAAGAAATTCATTCAATGATTACATGAGGATCGTCGATCTCATATAAGATGTGTGGTTGGCATTAGATTGCAATTAAAAGTCAAAGTCATCTAGAGCATTCAAAGATTTAGCGTGGGTCATCGATGCAATCTTGATCTTGTGGATGTCGCTTGATCTCGTGATAAACTCAGAGTTAGAGAATTGATCTAGAAACTTGGAGATACAAATGATTTCAGGTTGTTGGAATTATATTAGAATGATATACTGAGAGGGGAGGGGTGAATCAGTACCTATAAAACTTTTCTTGGTTAGCCCATTAACCCTTAGTCATCAGTTTGTAAATTATCTTATCTAACTGTTCATCTTTCTTTATGTATATGCAATCATAACATAAGTTCTTTAATATGTAACCATACAAGAAACATTCATAAAAATAGATAACACATGACACAAGATATGATATTGCAGAAAACTCCTGTTAGGAAGTAAAAACTACGGTGGGGATTGTTACCCACAAGAATTCACTATCTACAGATAAGAAGGGGTTGGTTAAGGCTTACAATTGGTCACTTTTGATGACCTACCTTGTTAGGAATATTACAGTGGAGACCTGTTAAGATCTACTTCATTTGTAGCTTTAGCAACACTGTTAAGTGTGCACTCTGTTAAGAGATTTGTAAAGAACAGTTAAGTACACCTTCTACAAAAGGATTTTAGATGTGATGCACTTGTTAGAATGCAACTACATAATTCTTTGATCTAATAATGTATGAAATCTCTAATTTCTGATAATAGATCCAATAAAGCTTCCTATGTATGAGTAATCATCTTTTCATGATTGAATAATACCTTTCTCTGCATGTCAGTAGCCTCTGTGTGTTCTTGATAATTGGTGTGATCTATTTCTGAACTTTGCATGAATTCTACCTTCTTCTCCTTAGATGCTCTTCATGGCTATCAACAATAATGAATTTATAATTCACAATTGATTGAACATCTATTTATACTATATTTTTTCTCTATTCTTGATTCATGCTTTCGTAAGTTAACTCTAGATCCAAGGTTTAAAACTTGACCTTGATCTTTAGTTAGATATGTTTTAGATCTGTTAGGATGCTTTAAAATATTTACATTACACTTTCTTGACCCTCAAGTAATAATTTAAAACAAATTAAAAATCTAAAAATAGAATTACAATGCTTTATTTGACGTGTAAAACTCAGATCCACTATTTGCGGGTTTGCTAACTGACTGTCGATTCTGATGGTCGAGCAGCTTTGTCAGTCTGTCGGTTTTCTTTTTTGTCGGTGTTCCTTTCTTGAAATTTCCATCGGGTATGCCTTTTTTGATCCATTATTTTTGTTCTCAAAACTGTTTCATCAGTGATGATCTTCATGTTATGTTATTGACCCATCGGTGATGTCTTGTTTACTTCGTCAGTGCAACACTTGTTAGTGTTCGTTGGTCAATTCCATACTTAGCATTTTCTCGTAAATTTTTGTTCTATTGGGTATGCTTGTTGTCCGTCGGTTATGCTTGTAGCCCGCCAGTTATGCTTGTACCAATGATCTCTGTCAATTTTTTTCACTAAGTGTACTAATGGCAAAACTTAATGTCATCAATCTCCCCCTTTGACATTAGTATCAAAAACATGATATGTGCAACATACTGAATGTATTAGTATGTAAACCTTTGTATACTTCTTCCTTAGTCATTTGAATGACTCCCCCTATGTATATGCTGGTAAGTGTAAGTATATATACATTTCCTTATGTACTTTTTTTTTTTTTGATATATTGTACATAACTATCTTTACATATTTGTTTCTTCTGTACATACAATATACATACATTTTTATTCCTATTTTTTTTATAATAAAGGCAAAAGTACTTACATCTTGTCAAAAAGGTGGGAATGTGAGGATTTGATATCCTCCATCATCTTTTCCCATTTATCCTTCAACATTTCTAGAGCCATGTGCTCAAGTGATATCCTTATGTGTATATCATAGATGTTGTCTACTACAGACATCTCTGGGGTTGCTATTAAGTTTCTGGCTTCAGAAATATGTTGTTGTAGAATAGTAAGGTTAGGCAAGATGTGTGCCTGTAGTTTGATAATCTCACCGATTAATTGTGTTTCAGCATCCCATATTTCTTGCCTTAGCCTGTTAGCCTCAATGACCTTATCATGATGCGCCTTGATACTGTCTGCATTTGAGGTTAGGCTTTGTGCACTCGTTGTGACATTAGAATCTATTTCTGCTAACTTGTCACTATTTTCTTTGGTAAACTTTTCAAGTGTGCACATCTTTTGAACTAAGGCAATTGCCTCAACAATCATTGGCTCTAATTGATCAGTTAGTTTAGAGAGCTTTACCTTGTTAACTACCACTTCTTGGTTGATCTTATCAATTAACTTGTATTGATACTTTTTCTCTACTTTTTCTTCCATTGCTTGTTTTGCATCTACATTTTGGTTTGTGATTGCGTCGGTAAGAATAACTATTTTCTCCTTAACTGTAGAATTTTTTCCAAAGTAGTAATATCCCAGTTTGGGACTTCAATTACTTCATCCATTGTGACAGCCAAAATGTATTTCTTCAATGCTTTCTTCCTCTTCTTCTTTGGATGGGTGGCAGATTGATGTATTACCATTTGTAAAGCTTGAGATTGGGTTGACTTGGTGGGTGAGGGTCGAGAAGATGAAGTGTTGTGTTGTTTCTGTTCTGATTCCACTGGTTGGTTTTGTGAAGACGTCTCCTCATTAGACTTAGGTGTATCAATAGGTATATTTTATTTTTGTTTTGTGCCTTCATCTTGATTGACTTCTTCACTCTTATCTTTTTCTTCATCCATTCTCAATGTATCCTTAGTTTTGTTATCTGCTTCTTTGTTCTGTTCATTAGACACTTCTTGTTGAGTGTCAGTTGCATCTTTCACTTCTATATCTGTATCCTTTTGAGTATTTGATGCATCTTTGTTTTCATCATTACACATGTCCTTGGGTATATCATCATCTTTCTTAGATGATTTTTCTTGACTTGATTGAATATCAATAGCATCGATTAATATATTCATGTTTGTCAGTGTATTGACTATTTCAGTGTCAATAGTTGAATCCTGTCCATCGGTATTGCCCTGTGCAATATTTATGTCTTCATCTTTTTGAACTTCTAATGCAGGGTCTTTTCATGTAGTGTCATTGACAATGTTGTCTAACCATGATTCATCATTTATATCATTAACTAAACTACCTTTTATTGTTAACTCTTCTTTGGTAACTTCTTCATCCTCTAAACTGATGTGAATTGGACTTGCTGGTGTGTGCTAAAATGTTGACACACTTCTATGAATCATTCCATCCAAGGTTGCTCAAGAATGAGGCCTCAAATATCGATCCATAGATCTCTAGTCATGGAGTGCAAAGGTTTAAAATGGAGGCCCTCAGATTGACCTAGTTAGTGCCTATGCAAGTACACCATGAAATGAGATATTCAATGCACGAAAATGAGATCTAGTCTATATGATTGCAATGCATGAAATGAAATTAATCTAAATTATAACAATGCATGATTAATTCTATGAAAGGAAATACAAATGTAAGATTAATCTATGTAAATAAACATGAATCTAATCTACGTGAGTAGCCATGAATGCAAGAAGAAGAGGACAAGAAGAGAGAAGTTACAATATCCAAGCTCAAGTGCTCAAATCCTCCTCCAAAATTGCTCTCCAAACCTGCAGCATAACAATACTATGAAAACCTAATATATGAAAATGAGAAGGAGAGGTCTCCTTTTAAAGGAAAGTGAACGGTTGAGATTAAGAGGCAAAAAAGAAATAATCAATGGTTGAGATTAAGAGGCAAAAAACCCACCACTTAGGAAGATGTGATGAAAAAGTAATTTTTATTTAATTTATTTCCTTTTTCATCAAATAAAGTGCTTTAAGTGGGGATTTTCATTTATTTAATTAAAAGAGGGGTTTTCTTTCAATTAAATAAATTGGAAGAATTTTATTTAATTAAATGGGGGAAATTAATTTAATTAAATAAGATGAATTTAATTAAAAGGGAGATTAAATCTTTTAATTAAATAAAAATTATCAAACCTTAGGAAATATTGAAATAATTGAATAATTGAATTAATTACAATTTGTTCAAGGAAATTGATTTGAATTGAAAATATTGCAAAGCATTGATTCAGGAAATTTGATAAATTGATAAAATGATAAATGGGGCCCAAAGTCTAGGCGACCATTTTAGGGTGCATACATTTTCCCCTCTTTGACAAATGTGTGGTCAATTCGGAAACACATGTAGTCAAAGAATGCAGTTGAAGTGTGAGGTCGACTTGGGATCACAAAACAACCCAGACGTGTGGTCGATTTGGAAACACATGAGGACAAAAATAAGCACAATTGAAAAAGACAAAGTCAACACCGAAATAAGTAATTGACATGTCAGAGATAAGAATCTCAAGCAAGACTGATATAATTGATAAAGCTGAATCAAGGATTGAAGTTTGATAGGTACCGCCCCCTCATGATCGAAATTGAAATGAGATAGAGGAGAAACAGCAAATTCATAAATATGATCAAATCGAACTAAAGATAAGGTTCTTGATGTAAGATGAAATATATAAAGATCACAGAACCAAGGTAGATTATTAAGCACAAAAGATTATGCCCCAAGGTTGAATTAGAAGAAAAGAAGAAGAAGAAGTGGGGTGAAAGTGAATGGAAGATAGAAGTTTGGAAGAGGTGGAAAGAAATGGAGAGAAGAAAGAGAATTTTCCTCAAGAAAGAGAATGCCCCAAAATCAATCAACTGTTCAAGATAGAAAATTTTGATTGAGATCACGAAAGAAGATAAGGAAATGAAGATCATAATGTGATCATAGTTGATTAAGAATTTACAAGAAAGATGAAGGAAACCCTCTCAGACTCATAATGCAGCCTAAAAAAATGCAAACTAACATGAAGTCTAACAATGCAAGTTACATGAAAATGCAAAGGTGTACTTGCAACAGAGCAACTGTAACATAGGACTTTGTGTTCATCATTCATAAGAGAATGTTAAGGAACTTATTTTCATCATTGGGCCATTATTAACAGACATCGGAACATCACACAATCATCAATAGTCACAAGTGCAACTATGAAGATATGAATGTGATTGATATCAGAAACATCACACAACCATCACTAGTCACGAGTGCAACTATGAAGATATGAATGTGACGTATATCAGATTTGAAATGTGGAAATATTCTAACATAAGCATCAAAGACATAAAGGTCAAGATGACTATGATGTTAGCTTACCTAATTTAATGTAGCAAAACCATGCTCGCATCAAGACATAGAGGCCAGGATGACCAACAGAACGGTTGTGCAAAAAAAGTGAAGCATAAAGTAGGAAGAAAATAAAAACATGTCCCATGCCCCAAGTCCTCTAGCTATGCATCATAGAGAGACTTATTAGACAAGGACACTCAATAACAATCAGCACACAAAGAAAATATCATGACATAGATCAAGCATTAAGTGTTGTGTTTAAAACTTTTAAGTGTGTTAACTGATAATGAGTTCCGAGGATAAGGATCGAATGCTTGCAAGCAGGTAAGACCACATGACAAAACAGGGTAACCAAACCGATAAGTGTTGAAAAACACTCGATGTCAGGGGTTGTATTGAAAAATACAATTGAGTTGGTGTTGAAAAACACCATTTGTGAGGCATCCTAAAGACTAACGCATCCAAGAGACCAAAGCTAACACAGTTATGCCTCCTAGACAAAGACAAAGACCAATTTTAGACCAAGGCAACAAGGACAAGGAATGATGCAGAAAGGCTAAGTGTCAAGAACACGCGCTAAGAAATAGGGGTGCAAAGGCCTCAAGTAGTGCCTGTTTCCAGGTTTCCACCACTTGGATTTTATTACAATTTTTTCATTTTTTATTTTTTCATTTTTTCCTTCTTTTTTTTCAGGACTTTTTTTTTTTTTTTTTTTGTTTTTTCCTTCTTTTTTTTCAGGACTTTTTTTTTTTTTTTTTGAGTTTTTGCTACCAAGGCACCTGTTTCCAGGTTTTCACCAAGGCACTTTTTCTATTTTTTTTTAATTTTTTGAATTTTTTTGATTTTTTTATATTTTTGGAATATATAATTTTTTTGAGATACATCAAAGAGCCTATTGCTAGGTTTTCACTAAGATGATATTTTTTCAGGACATTGTCTGATTTTTAGAAATTTTTGACAATATATCATTTTTTTAGATTTTTTCAAGATCAATAATATGTACAAAAGGATGCCCCCAGAATAAATGGGCATCATGGATAGAACTTCTTCAGGAGCAAAACATTGATAGGATCAGGGAGTTGTTCTCCTTCCTCTATAGATGGTAAATAAGCACCTGTCCCAAAAGCTGCTATTATAATATAAGGTCCAAGCCAATTAGGTTCAAATTTGCCCTTTTGATCTCTATGTTGTTGATTCTTAGGATTTTCACGTAGGACAAGATCTCCTACTTGAAATTCTCTAGGGAAAACCTTTTTGTTGAAGGCTTTGGACATATGCTTTTGATAGACCCTCATATGGTCAAATGATGCTTGACGTTTTTCATCTAGAAGTTCTAACTCTTGAAGTCTCATGGTGCGGTAGTCTTCATCTGTAACTAGACCATGGAGAGAGACTCGAATTGAAGGAATCTCAACCTCCAAAGGTAACACTGCTTCAACACCATATGCAAGGGAAAAAGGAGTAGCTCCAATAGGAGTATGAATACTCGTTCTATAGGCCCACAAAGCCAGATTTATCTGTAAATGCCAATCTCTACCATTCTTACACACTGTTCTATGCAAAATTTTAAGAATGGTCTTGTTTGATGCCTCTGATTGGCCATTTCCTTGCGGGAAGTAAATGGAGGACCAATGTTGTTTAATCTTGAATTTTTTGCAAAGTTGTTTAAGGTCCTTATTTTTAAATTGGCCGTCGTTGTCAGTAATAATCTTGGAAGGCACTCCATATCGACAAATGATATGGTTCAAAATGAATAGAGAAACTATCTTACCTGAGGCAATAGAAAGTGGGACAGCTTCTACCCATTTAGTGAAATAATCAGTAGTAGTAATGATAAACTTGTGTCCACTTGATGAGTTGGGATGAATTTTCCCAACGAGTTCAAAGGCCCAGCACTGAAATGGCCAATGAGAAATAGAAGGAATAAGCTCCCTACCTAGAGCATGTATCAGGTTACCATGTTTTTGACACTTTTCACATGAATTTGCAAAAGCTACTGCATCAATCTACATTGTGGGCCAATAGTACCCCACCCTAAGCAACCTTCGAGCTATGGAAAGACCATTAGATTGTCCCCCACAGATGCCCTCGTGAATTTCAACTAATGCTTGATCGGATTCTTCCTTTTCTAAGCATCTAAGAAGTGTTCCATCGAGACCCCTCCTATACAAATCATCAGTGATACGGGAATGGTGAGAGGCATTACGGGTAAGATTTCGGCATTCAGATCGATTAAAGGTTTCAGGTATAATTCCATCATGAAGATATGAGTAAATGGCACTATAACGGGATGATTCATGACCAACAAGGGTACAAATGATATGGCTTTCTTGGGAGTCAAAGATAGGGTGATGTAGCTCTTCCACCAGGAATTCAAATCTTGATTCATGTTGTTCTAACTGAAGAAGTGAAGTAAGTGTAGCCATAGCATCAACTACTTTGTTTTCTTCTCTAGGGATTTCCAGAAATGTGACAAATGTGAAATATCTCTTCAAGGAATCAACCATTTTCTTGTAAGGTACCATTTTCTCATGTTTTGTTTGATATTCATCATTAACTTGGTTGATTATCAGCTGTGAATCCCCATAAATGTGTAACTCTGTGATTCTCCATTCTATGGCTATCTTAAGTCCATTAGTTAAGGCTTCATACTCAGTAATATTGTTTGTACATGGGAACAATAATTTGTAAGACTTAGGGATTGTGTACCCATGAGGAGAAACAAACAACACACCAGCTCCTGAACCATTTTGCATAAAAGATCCATTAAAGAACATCTTCCAAGTTCTTTTAGTCATATACATAAGATGCTCATCTGGGAAGTCAACTTGAACAGGTTAATTATCTTTTAATGGGAAATCAGCCAATTGATCTACTATAGCTTGTCCTTTGATTTCTTTTCTCTCAATGTACTCAATGTCAAATTCTGAAAGTATCATCGTCCACTTAGCAAGTCTACCTATGAGGGCATCCTTACTTAGCAAGCATTTGAGTGGATCTATTTTTTCTATGAGGTGTATAGTATGCGCAAGCATGTAATGTCACAACTTTTGGGAAGTAAACACAATAGCAAGGCAAGCTTTCTCAATGCTAGTGTAATTAACTTCATATGAAACAACAGTACGACTAATGTAGTATATTGCTCTTTCTTTCCCATTTTCATCAAATTGAGCTAGTAATGCCCCCAAGGAAGATTTTGTTGCTAAAATGTATAAAATAAGTAGTTTCCCTGGGATAGGAGGCATTAAAATTGGAGGATTTGCCAAGTATTTCTTGATTTGATCTATGCTCTTTTGACAATCCTCACTCCAAATACATTTGAATCCCTTATGCAAGTTCTTATTAAAAGGTTGAGCTCTATCTGCCAGTTGGGAAATAAATCTTCTTATAGATTGAAGACGTCCATAAAGACTCCTCATTTGGCTAATGTTTTTAGGAGGTGTCATATCTATAATTGCTTGAACTTTTTCAGGGTCCACCTCTATTCCTTTTTCTGAAATAATGAATCCAAGTAGCTTTCCAGAGGTGAATCCCAATGCACACTTTTTAGGATTTAGTCTTAGTTGAAATTGTTCCATGCGATCTAGAATTACTTCCAAATCATCTAAGTGTGTATCTCTTTGTTTAGATTTGGCCAAGGTGTCAACATATTCTTATGCATCAGATCATGAAAAATAGTTGTCATAGCTCTTTGATAAGTAGCTCCTACATTTTGTAATCCAAAAGGCATAACATTCGAACAATAGGTACCCCATGCACAAGTGAATGTAGTCCTCTCTTGGTCTTTAGGAGCTATCTTAATTTGATTGTACCCAAAAAAAATATCCATCAAGGAATAAATCTCATAACCCATAGTCATATCCACTATCATGTCTATATTGGGGAGTGGAAAGTCATTCTTTGGGCATGCTCTATTGAGATCTCTAAAATCTGTACAAACTCGAATAGATTTGTCATGTTTGGAAATTGGTACAATATTTGATATCCATTTAGCATAAGCAATAGATCTTATGAATTTTTCTCCAAGGAGTTTCTCTAATTCGTCTTTGACTAGAAGAGCTATGTGAGGATGCATTTTCCTCAATTTTTGTTTAACTGGTTTGACATTTGGAGCTATAGATAAGTGATGTATAATAAGATTAATGTCCAACCCTGGCATATCTGAATAAGTCCATGCAAAATTGATCTTCTTATTTTTTAAGAACTTAGTATAAGCTTCTTTTTCTATTGGCGACAAAGACTCAGCCAAGTGTACTATCTGTGGAGCCTCATTTGTACCCAAATTAATTTCTTGTTTTGGTTCAATAAGAACTGAAGATTGATCCTGAAAATAACTAGGGAGACAATCAAGTACCTCACCCTGAGGTGCCTCAGAGAGGTTTCACCCTTGGATATGTCATTTCTTTTTACTTTTTTTGGTTCTGACACCGCCACACAGTGGTTTTTTCCATTAGAACACCTACTGTTTTTATTTTCTTTTCTCTTTATCTTGTGACTAAGGTACTTGATGTTTGGCTCTGTCATACTAGTATCCAGTTCGTTGGTAAAAGAGGCTACGAGTTCAATGGCATTTAGGTAACAAGCTATCTCATAATCATTTTGGAATGTCAAAAGCTCAAGTTCTTGATAGCGTTGAGACCAATCAATAAGGTCAAGATGAACAAGAGATAAGGCAATGGCTGGTTCAAGGTTATAAATATGAATGATATTATCGTTAGTGACCGAAGAGTCAGAGTCCGTCAAGTATCCCTCTAAGCTACCCAAATCAGGATTCATCCTAACAAGTGAAGAATCATCCACTAAGGCAACACGTGGGTTCAAAACCTCTAATCCTACATGTGACTCATTAGCTAACTCAAATTGAGAACTATAAATGTTAACAACATCAACATCTCTATCAATTGTTGAAGGCTCCAAAAAAAATCCCATTCATACTCATTAGAACTGGTATCTGAACTGCGACTGGGATGCTTACACCATGAAGGCTTGGGACATTAAGATGTTGAAGGTCCAGTTTCATCAAAAGTAACATTTTGTCTTTCCATTAAACGAGCAAGATTCTTTCATTGACGCTCTCTCAAAGGATCCTCTATATCTGATTCTTGTTCTAAAGTTGCAACTAATGCATGGGTAACTGAAACATCTGAATCTCCCCAAAGGAGAGTAGTGGAAGGGACCCAATCTTCACACATATCTTGTTGATTTTTCAAATTAGGTTCATACTCTGGTTCATCATCACTCTCCAACTTTTCAAAGAGAGGATTGGTATGCCTTTTGCATTTTTCAAATCCTAGGCCAACTAGTTTCTTAGCCTTGCGTCCAAATTGAGCATGATCAAGAGGTTCAGACCTAGCATCCAAATTGTGATTAAGAGGGCCATACCCAGGATAGCCCATATTCTTGACAAAAGTATATCCTCTCCCATAAGCTTTAGGAGAA
>MU228359.1:1109917-1128568 GCA_018584345.1 Thuja plicata | reverse complement strand
GGCAAAATTCATCTTCTTCAGAGATAAGTTGGGTGTCCTGCAGAACAGCTTCCTCGCTAAGAGGGAGTGTTAGTTTGGTAGCTTGGACAGTTGTTCTTCCATTTGCTAATAATTATTTATTTGACTCCTTATGGAAACTTCTAGTTTGTAGAAACTTCTAGTTTGTAGAAATTTCTAGTGAGTAGAAACTTCTAGTTTGTAGAAACTTCTAGCAACTAGAAGTATCTCGAAACAAAGAGAGTAGTATAAAAAGGGGGTCTAAGGGCATTTGGAGAACAAGCAAGTCAGTTAAGCATTTGCAGTGTTAGCAAATGAGTTTGCAGTGATAGCAAACAGTCTTGCAGTGTTAGCAAGGGCACAGTGATAGTGCTGGGGATAGCAGTGGAGGAATATCAGCAGGAGGAGTTAGGAGATTGTCTAAGTTCTGCCAGTGAGAGACAATGAATTTTGTATCTCTTAATTTGCTAAAGATTAATATATATTTCTCATCTGCAGTACTGGTTTTCCCTACGGAGTTTTTCCAGGGACGATTTGTCCAAAAAATATTGTGTTCTTTGTGTTGCATATTTATTTCCGTATTTTTTATTAGTGAAGTTGCAGTTGTGTTATTTTTCGATATTCAGCTATAAATTTATTTTCAGCAGTGAAATAATCTTTATGAGATAGGAGATTAATAATCAGTAACTGCAATAGGAATTTTCACAAAAAGTTCATCTTCCGTTATCTTTTGATGGATGCCTATACCCTTCTCCAAAGATCCATTATGACACAGACATGAAGGAGGCTGGCAAATTTGGCTTTACACCTGCGAATTGCTTTTGCTCGTAAGTTTCAAAAGCATTTTCAAAAAATCCATTTTCTCCATATACTACAATCATTGCATTCCATGTAACCACATTTCTTTAAGGTATTTTGCTAAACAGTTCTCATGCCTTGTCTATGCTTCCACATTTTGCATTCTTGTCTATCAGGGCACTTGCAACTACATCATCTAACAAAAAAAACCCCTTCTACACCTTGTTGCAAGCTTCTATTTTGGCACACACTGGAAGTACGCTAGCAAAGGTTGCAGAACTCGGCTTTTCGCCTGCGGATTGCATTTTCTTCAAAGTTTCCAAAGACTTTAAAAAAAATTACATTTTTTGTATATCCCACAATCATGGCATTCCAAAACAGTTCACATGCCTTACCTATGCTTGCACATTTTTCGTACATGTGAAAAAGGGAGGGGCTTCAACCACTGAAGCGGAAAAGCGGATAATACCCGCTTAAACATTACCTCCCTCACCTATACCTTTGATAACTATATACCCAACAAGATGCAAGATGCAGCATATAAGCGAAACAAAGTTCATTTTATACAAATAATCCCTACCATAGCATTGTCTCAGCAAATTTGCAGAGGGATGTCGAAGATATATGCACAACGTGATTGTTAACAAGTCTGAGAGTTTATGCTCTGCAAAGTTGTTTGTCACCGCAAGCGTAAGTATTAGCCATGCTTTGTTGTGCCCCGCTTGATAGGCATCCATGCTAAATTTAAAAAGTTCCAAGACCTTGAGCTGCTGAATTCCGGTGGGCAACGCCCACATCGGCTAACTATCGGCTAATAATACAAGTGGGCTCGCCTTCCGTAACGTTACTTGGCAGTTAACAGGGAAGCATAGGCATATTTAATAACAAGGAGCCCGCTGCAATGACTTTACTTCCTCACGTGGAGGAAAAACAAATTAATAAAATTGGGTACGCCTGCTGTGGTAAATGTATCGCATAAATCAAAGTGGGCATGCCTGCCGTGTCAGATACTTGGCAATGACGTAATGTGACGGAAGAAAACACTAAATAAAAAAGGGACCCTCTGTATTGACTTCACCTTCTCAGATCTGCAATTATAAGCATATTCTTTGTTGAATGTGTGGTAGGACTTCCAAGATCTGTATTTGAGTTCAAAACCTGAAATTTTCGTTTTCTTTCTATCCGCTACTGCTGAGATAAGATGGAAGCATACAAACCTCCCACAGCTAAGCTTGCCTTCCAGAGTGATAAGATTTATCATGTGTTTCTGAGTTTCAGGGGACCAGATGTCAGGAAGACTCTGGTTGATCATCTCTACCAAGCCCTTTCTGCAGCAGGACTCAATGTTTTCATCGACTCTGAAAAATTGGAAAAGGGTGAAATAATTGATGTGAGCTTGGAAAGAGCAATCCAGAGCAGCGTCATACGCATCCCTATATTTAGCAGAGAATATGCAGCCTCGGTATGGTGTCTAAAGGAGTCTGCTGCAATGTTGAAGACCCCTGGCTTGATTATTCCTCTGTTTTATCATGTGCATCCAACTCATGTTAGATATCCTTTAAGTGAGTCCAGTCCATACAACCAGTCATTTGTCAAGCATTATGGCCATTCAGATCGATACACAAGAGAAGAGGTTGACAGGTGGAAGAATGCTCTTGTGGAGATCTGTAAACGCTCAGGCTGGTCCATGGATCTAACCGAAGGGTAAGTAACGAGCCTCACTCTCTATTTTCTCTTCAATATTTTTATTAAGTTATAATGGATGATAAGTATTTGGGCCAATTTTTTAAATTTATGTGGTAGAATTATATTTTGATTTTGATTTGGGAAAATACATTATTATTTAGTACTATTATTTTTCCTTCTTTTTTTCGAAAATAGTATTACCTTTTTCAACATTCAGTTGACCTACTGTCACCATTGCAGCTACGAAGCTCGACTGGTAAAGATAGTTGTGAATGACCTAATTAAGACAATGGACAGAGTGCCATTAGAAGTTGCAGAGCATCCGGTGGGAATAGATAGTGTGACGAATCTTCTCATTCAGAAATTTAATCTTAATTCAATGAATGGGGTATTTAAACTTGGCATATGGGGTATTGGTGGTATTGGAAAGACCACAGTTGCCAAGGCAGTATATAATCAAGTTTATGCTGCATTTGAAGCTGCATCATTTGTATCCAACGTCCGCGCCACTGCTAGAGAGGTCACAGGACTTCCAAAACTGCAGAAACAAATTCTCAAAGATTTAACCAATTATGGTGAAGAAGTGCACAGTATTGATGAGGGCATATCAATTTTCAGAGATCGTCTGGGAGGAAGGCGTGTGCTGCTAGTTTTGGATGACGTGGATACTGTTGTACAATTGAAAGCTTTGGTTGGAGACTGGCTAGCCATTGCAAGAAGAGTTATTATAACTTCTAGAGACCAACATATTCTGAATGTTGCTCGGGCTGACATCATCCACGAGATGAGTGGATTGGAGATAGATGAAGGTCTCCAGTTATTCAGTTGGCATGCCTTTCTCAGAGCATCTCCAAGTGTCAGTTACAAAGATCTGTCCATAAGAATAGTGGAAGCTTGTAAGGGGCATCCTCTTTCATTGGAAGTGATTGGATCCTTCCTCTATGATAAGCAGGATAACAGAGGTTGCTGGGAAGAAGCTCTTCACAACATTACTTCCAACCAAGAGATTTATGACAGACTTTATATCAGTTATAGTGCTCTTACTGATGATGAAAAAGAAATATTTGTTGACATTGCTTGTTTCTTTATTGGAGAGCAGCAAAAATTTCCTATTATTTTCTGGAAATCCTTGTATGGGAAGGTAAACACTGCCTTATGTAATCTTTCAATGAAATTGCTGATAAAGATTGATATTTTTGGTGCATTTTCTATGCATGATCATTTGAGAGATATGGGGCGCACTATTGCTGAAAGAGAAAAAGAGGGTACCCGACTCTGGGAAGATGTCAATTCGAGCATCATATCCGACAACATCACTCGCCTACAATTCAATGGGGGCAATCCACACAGGCTCGAATTGTTGTACAGGCCCGATCTTCGCTATCTTTGTTTGGAGAATGTGGACATTGAAGCTGCAACGAAAGACACACTGGCCATGCTTCCTCCAAGTTTAATATGGTTAAGGATAGAAAATTGTAGGGATGTCAATGGGTTAAATAAAATTAAAAAGAGGCGACGTCACTCTAGATTTGTAGGTAACATTTGGCAATTGAAGACTCTACAAATAGCAGCATGCAATTTTGTTGAAATCCATCATGTGTTCTCCTCCCTATTTGCACTTCCTAACATACGACTGCAGCACTTGGATTTAAGTAGCTGTGAGAATTTGTATAACGTCCCTGATTCCATTCGCAACCTCTCCCAGCTGCAGCATCTGGACTTAAGTTATTGTGAGAACTTGAATAACCTCCCTGATACAATTGGGAATCTGTTACAGCTACAAAACTTGGATTTAACAAGGTGTGTGAATTTGAATAGCCTCTCTAATACCATTGGCAATTTGTCACAGCTGCAGCACTTAGATCTAAGAGAGTGTGTGAATTTGAACAACCTCTCTGATACCATTGGAAATTTATCACAACTGCAGCACTTAGATTTAAGAGAGTGTGTGAATTTGAATAACCTTTCTGATGCCATTGGCAATTTATCAAAGCTGCAGCACTTAGATTTAAGAGGGTGTGTGAATTTGAATAACCTGCCCAATACTATTGGGAATTTGTCACAGCTCCACCACTACTTTGATTTAAGTTCATGTGAGAATTTGAATAACCTCCCTGATACCATCGGCAACCTATCACAGTTACAACACTTGAATTTAAGTGGATGTAGAAGATTAAATAACCTACCTCATACCATTGGCAACTTGTCACAGCTGCAACATTTAGATTTAAATGGGTGTGTGAACTTGAATGAGCTCCCTGGCACCATTGGCAACTTATTACAGCTGCAACATTTGGATTTAAGTGGATGTGTAAACTTGAACGAGCTCCCTGCTACCATTGGCAACTTATCACAGCTACAGAGCTTGAATTTAGGTTGGTGTGAGAACTTGAATGAGGTCCCTGCTATCATTGGCAACTTATTACAGCTAAAGCACTTGCATTTAAATTCATGTAGTAATTTGAAAAGCCTCCCTGATACCATTGGCGGCTTATCACAGCTGCAGAACTTAGATGTAGATTGGTGTGAGAATTTGAATGACATCCCTAATACAATCGGAAACTTATCACAGCTGCAGAATTTGGATTTAAGCTTCTGTGGGAAATTCTGTTAAAAAATCAATATCTCAACCTCAATAAGAGTCCAGAATAAAAAAGTTTATGACAAGTGTAATGTGGCTATTTTGAGAAGTCTATTATATGGAGATAGAGAAATGTTTAGGTGCAAGATAATTATGATATTTATGATGAGTGGCATTACCTTTTTATTAGTTGTTTCTTAAATTGTATGGGATTTTTAGAAGGTTCTTATATACAATGTAATTTTCTATATATTAGTGCTTTTAAATAGTCATTCGAGAGAACTTTTAGTTTACAAATCTTGAATAGTGTAGTGCTAAAATTCATTTAAAATTTAATTGTGGTGAAGGTTCTCGTAAGGATTTGTATTGAAGTGTGCTGTACTTAGTTTTCAGAATTTGATAATACATTGTGTAAGTTTTGAGTATAGTTATTTTTCTTAAAAGAATTTTCCTTATGTAGATTATAATATTCTATTTTATTAGAAATTTATTTATATTTTTTCATTTGTTTCTTCAAATCTTTGCAATTTGAATTGAAATTTGCATAACATTCTTATCGAGATTAGTGTAGAAAGCATTTGTCATTTTCACCCACCTTTACTTCTATACAAATTTAGTATCGTTATGCAATCAATTATCACATCTACAAAACTTGTATTTATGTAGATTTGTTAACTTGAATAGCTCGTTTGGTGCCATTAGCAACCTATTGTAGCTATAGAGATTGGATTTGAATTGGTATATTAAATAAACTCTGTGATACCATTGGAAACCAATCACAATTGACCTTGATGTAGTGTGTGCGCTTAAAGAAGCTCTCTAATACCATTAAAAAGTTGGGACAACTATATCATTATTTAGAAGCATATGAAATTGCCTAATGATAACCTGCCACAACATTTGAGGATTCCAATGAGACTTTCTTAGTCCTTTCTTGTGGTAAGTAAATATTAAATATATTTTTTTCATAAAATTAAGTGTTAAAAGATATTTCTTGTCAAGCCTATTGTGTGCGACCAAAAAGGCAGTCCAAGCTCTCTCGAAATGGGTATGCATCTTTCAGGTTATCTTAGAATAAATTTATTTTTAATGGAATTTGTACTAATCTTCTGTAGTTCCTTTTTTTTCCCACATTCAAACTTGCTTTTCCTTCTAAAATTTTCTCCAATCTCATACAATTGTAAATTTTAAGATCTCAAAATCTAAGAAATTTGGGGTTTAAATTTAGGAAAATTGCTATAGCCATCTGTTTTAGATATATTATTAGACAAGCTATAAAATTATCCAGCTTATTTGGATCTGGAATGAAACTTAGAAAAATGCAGCTACAGTATTGGTTGGAAAGACAAGAAGATTTGTGTAGGTTTGGAATTTTTAGCATCATATTACACATGGGATTAACCTACGCTTTTAATCGATTTAAATTTAGTTTTGCTCTGTACAAAAATGAAACAATAAATGAGTTTATGATATAAGCAGGCATCGAGTCAGTGGAATATCCTTTCTAGGTCCGTCTCTATAACTTTCCCTTTGAAAACTGGTCGGGCGATTGCCTGTAGTAGATCGGAGACAACATTGGAAATGCTCTGGATTTGGATATGGGGAAAGTTGACTCAGTTTTTAACACTAGAATTTTATTGTTAGCCATTAAATGTCAAGAGAGATAGAGAAGAAAACAAGCTCCCAATGCCTAAACTCCCCTCAGAGGGAGAAGAAAACAAGCTTGGAAATTGTCCCTTACAACCGGGGCACGGCTGAAAATTATGATCCAACTTGTGCATCGCTTTGCACTGAAGGTCCTCTGAAGAATTCAGGTCAGACCTTGGCAGAAGAAAGGAATGGGGGAAAGCTAAAAAGAGGGATTTTAAACTAGCATGATGTTTGCAGGCTTGTCTTCCCCTGCGGCCTGTCAACAAAACCTTCATTCTCTGGAAGAAAGGGTTTCTTTAAAAGTGGAGGCAGAGGGGATGTTTGATCCAAGGAGGAGTATGTTGCATGAAAAGTCTGAGGGAGTGGGAGCCCCTTTGGAAGACAGTATAGTGAGGGAAGAAAAGACTGGTTTAGATTCAGAGGAGGATGAGGATCTGGGTATTGTAGACCCGAGGACTAGTAGTCAGACTGCTAATAAAATCCTTGAAAGGGGCTCTAAGACGAGGTGAAAACAAGGAAGGAAATCTAACCGGAAGAGGAGGGAGGAAGAAGTAGTAGAGAAACAATTTTCGAGCATTGAAAAGTATATGACAAGATCCAAGGGAGCCTTAGTCTCCTTTAGAGACCAATGAAAGGTCATTACTACAAACAGCGTCTACTGAGGCCTCCTCTAGAGGTTGCTTAGGCTGAGTTGATTATCTTCCAAGAAACAAAGTTGCTGAATTGGAGGCCGACCTCCAATAATTATTTTAGCTATTGTAGGATTTGGAGGGGTTGCTTCCAAGCTGCAATGGGTTCTACAGGAGGCGATAGAAAGATATTATTTTCTATGAAGAGTAAGTGCCCTTCATGGATGCTGGGGAAGGTGCATTTGGTGGACAAAACTACACACCTTTTTTGATTTTTAATGTGTAGCCAGGCCATGTTAAGGCAGAAAAAGTAGGATTTGTGATGTATTCTAAGTGAGGAAATCAAGGGGAAGAGAAAGTGGCTCTTGGCGGCTTTCATGGAAATGAGTGAGAAGAGCGATGGTCTCATTAGGGAAAACAGAGTGATGATCGATTTCATGGAATTCATGGGTAATTCCTGTTTGTGGGATTGTGCACCAAAGAACGAACGGGTTATATACTTGGACAAAAGGAGGGCAAGTTTCATTTCTATTGTCGAAAAGTTGGACTGTATATTTTTTTTCCTAGTGTACAATTGGGAGGGATGAGTAGTATTTCTTATGATTTCAGTCTTCTAAGGCTGGAGTCTTATGAATAAGGACTTCCTAAAAAATAGAGCTAGAGCTGCTTGCTATTTTTTAAGAATATATTTTAAAGCTAGTGGTATCATGAATGTTGTAGTCTAGTTCAGTTTAAAAATTTATACGAAGAGAGGAGTTGGTGGTCTCATGAATAAATAATTTTGTCTTCCATATTTTGTGCATAAAAAAATTAAGTAAAAAATTATTTTCCTTTCAAAATTAATTTTTAAGAAAAATATGAAATTAAATGTTTGACAAGTGGCAAATAACATTCATAAGCTGGTGGACCCCCTTTTCACCTGCTTAAATATGCAACACGAAAATAGAGCTTATGCCCTTCTCATGAGACCCGTGACTAACCACTTCTCAATTACTCTAAATATATCCTTATCGGGAACCCCACATAAAAACAATTTAAGTTTGAGAGCATGTGGTTTAGGGATGTGGAGCTTCTTGACAAATTAGAGGATTGGTTGATTAATGCTCCAAAAGTCAGGGGGTCGGCAAGTTTTAGGTTCTTTAAAAAACTTCAGTTTATTAAGGAGAAATTGAAAGAGTGGAATGTAGGGAGTTTCAAAAACATTTTCAAAGAGAGAAAAATTTGAAGGGGAGTTGGAGGGCAACATTTATGCAACACCCAAATTGTATTATTTTTGTAATTATTAATTAATTAAAAATTAGAATACTCATTATATTCTAATTTGTAATTAATTAATAATTACAATATATGGTACAATTTTGGTGTTGCATAGAAAATGGTGTGTTGGAGGCCCTTACTGACAACATCCTTGAGAGTAGTTTGACTGCAAACGATTTCAAGCTTGAGAAAAAGCTTAAAGGTGAGCACAATGAGCTGTTAGCAAGGGGAGGAATTTTTTTGGAGAGATAAGGCTTGGGATTCATGGTTAAAGGTCAGGGATTCTAACATGAAAGTCTTTTACAATTCCTTGAAGGCTAGGAGGGCCTACAACAAAGGGGAGATAACTAACTCATATGGCAAGGTAATCCAAGATAGGATGGATGTAGACGTTGTGGCTATTAGTTTCTTCAATCATTGTTGGATCTTGATGGAGCAATGGACAACCTAGATTTGGACTCAATTTTGGATTGCATTCCATCATGGTTATTGGACGATGACAATCTATGTCAGTCTGTCTTGTAACTAGGGAAGAGGTAAAGGAATCTATTTGTTTGTTGTCCCCAAATAGGGTGCCTAAGTCAAATGGCTTCAAGCCTTGATCTATCATAAATGTTGAAAGTTTTTATTGATTTGTAAACACACACAATAACTATAAACACAAAAATTGAATACCAAAATAGAGGATTTTTACACACATAAAAGCTCTTTTTCATTCAAATGGTTGAATTACATCATGCCTCGTTAGAGTTCTTTACCAAGCTTAACAGTTTTAAAATAAGAGACAGTTATTGTATAGAATTTCAATCACATGTTAGCTTCTTATCATGCACTTCATGCATTATTCTCCAAATATGATAACTAGTAGTAAACAGTCAAAGGAAATAATGTTAATTGTCACTTAAATATGAAAACTAACAATTTGATAAAATCAAATGTGGTGAATGGCACACATAATACGATGGGGACCTCCCAATGGTGTGTAGAACTCAAGTGCATGGTGGCGAAGCTCATGCAATACATCTCAACATACTCCTCTTTGATGTTGAGACTCACAATTTGATCTTGAAACTAGATCTTTACAACTTGATGTGACCTTGTTGTACAAGGTAATTCAATGTGGTAACTCTCATTGCAACATTTCCATCACTGTAGTCTTATAGACCCACATAGTATACTTCTAACAAAAGTTAACTATCAAATTACTCAATTCTCTTCCTCGTGAGAGATCACAAGGCTTAGTCTTCTTCTCCTTTCTCTAACATAGAGAAGAATTATGACACTTCAATGTGTCAATCAAAACAAGTAGTCATCGACTACTTCACTCAAACATTCAAACATTCCTTCACCATCGTCTCTTTTGACATGCAAACTTTTACGTTTGTACAACCTTTTCAACATCTTTGGACCATCGTTTGCCAACAGGATCCATCAATCCATCCATAATTAACCCGCATTCAACCTTTTCTACATTTTCCATCACATTGTCTATTCCAACAAGACTCTTTTGAGTGATTCTTCAACGCACAAATTCTACAAAGGTGAAGATCTTATTTATCTACTTGATGTCCTTCCCTGTAACAGTGCAAACACTGCATACATTCATTTCTTTGATTTGACTTATTGACACTTGCAACATATGTTACATCATCTCTCTCTCCCTTACAAAAATCCAAGGCCTTCATATTCAAGCCTCATAATTGGCTGAATTGGCTCTCACTCCTTGCCTATTCTTTCCCAATCCTCTTCCTTTATATCCCTTTTTCTACATCATCTTCAAACCAATATTATTTTCAAAGCACCTTTCGTTGTTAGCATCACAAAATGCACATGTACATGCAAACACACCCTTACCTTCAACTTCACTTGAAGAAACATTAGGTACGCCATGTATATCAACTGATAGATTAGAAGAACAAAACAAATCTTTTGTACCACATGCGGCATCAAAAATTACTAGTTTCAATTTCAAAAGTTCATTTTCTCTTTCCATGACTTTTAACTTCTTGCCAAATCTTCATTCTCTTTCTTGACTTTCTTCAATTCATTTTCAAGAATATCATTTTGCTAAAAAAATTCATAGATATCCTTTCTCAACTAATTTATAGTTTCTATTAGTTCTAAATTAGACTTTTTCACTTTCACCAATTCATCTTTGAAGAAATCTTTCTCATTCATTAAGCTAATATTTTCTTTCTTTGCCTTTTTTCCCCTAGAATAAATAATTTCCTTACACAAATAGAATACTTGAAACTTCTACTTTTGTTATTAGCTATAACTTAAAAAAATTGCAACATTTTAGTGTTGATAACACCAACCAATTTTGATTCTTGTAAAACTTTGACATCAAAAGTAGATTTTTGTGAATAACCCTTACCATTAACTAGCTGATTGAATTCAAACAATGCAGAGGCAGAGTAACTTATTTTTATTGTAGGCTTTGTTTTATTGCGGCTTTGTTTTATTGCAGCTTACAAATCTTCAAATGGCTTTGACAATCAACAACTTTGTTGAGCCTTTGAAAACCTATGTTCTGCCTTGATTCTTTTCATGATCTCCCTAATTTGGCTATAATAAACAAAGTTTTTTTCTTTGGAAAATTCAATTTTTAATGCTGGTTTGAAGAGATCCCCTCCTTCAAGTACTTGTAATGTTGTTCTCTTATTTATGCGCCTCTACATAATCCCACCAATTTCCTTATTCAAAATTATGCACATTATGCCAGATCTCCTATGTCATAGCATAGCCTTCTTTGGACCTTTTCTATCCTCAAATACTCCTCAAAATTGCATTGATCACTTATTTCCAACAAACACCATCAAAAAAATCAGGCAATCTCATGCCCAAAATCTTCTCTGGCACTCTGATACCAATTATTGATTTGTAAACACACATAATAACCAGAAACACAAAAATTGAACACCAAAATGGAGGATTTTTACACACACATGAAAGATATTTTTTATACAAATAGTTGAATTGCATCATGCCTTGTCAGAGGTCTTTTCCAAGCTTGCCAATTTCAAAATAGGGGATAGTTGTTATATAGAATTTCAATCACATGTTAGCTTCTTATCATGTGCTTCATGCATTATTATCCAAATATAATAACTAGCAATAAACGGTCAAAGGAAATACTATTAATTGTCACTTAAATATGCAAACTAATAGTTTGATAAAACCGGATATGGCGAATGACCCACATAATAGGATGATGACCTCCCAATGGTGTGCAAAACTCAAGTGTATGGCAGTGAGGCTCATGTAACACATCTCAATAGATTTTGGGTGAAGATAATTGGGAAGTCATGGGGATTTTAAGAGAAAGGGATGCTTTGTGAAAGACATCAACAATATGATTATTACTTTAATCCCCAAGAAAGATGTGTGCACTTCCTTTATTGATTTTTTGTCTCACCCTAATTCTTCCTTCCATTATCTCAGAGGAACAAAATGACTTCATTAAGGGGCATGACATATTGAATAGTATCATCCTAGTTAACAAGACCATTCATTCAACCAATAGATACAAATCTAAAAGCTTTATGATTAAACTCAACATGAGTAAGGCTTTAATTATTATGAGGAAGTTTGGTTTTATTACTGATGGACAAATTTTGATTTTTTAATGCATCTCATCATAATTTGATTTTTAAATGTATCTCATGAATTAGATTCTACTTCACTATTAATGGATCTTTGTGCAAACTTTTTGAATCTTTGAATGGTCTTTGATAGGGAGACCCACTTTTTCCTACCCTTTTTTCACTATGGTGGAAGTCTTGGGCAGGTCCTTTTCAAGGACCTTTTCAACATGGAAACAATTGGGGCAAAACAATTGGGGCATTGGAGAGTGGTGCAATTGGCTATTGGGATGGAAAGATTGACCTATTTCTAATTCGCTAATGATACTACTCTTATGTGGGCTGCCTCAATGAGGGAGGGGGGCATTAAGGAGGTTCTATAGAAAAATATACTAGGATTTATGGTCAGCTTCATACTGCAGAGAAGTAAAAAAAAAAATCTTTGACACCAAGGCATCCTTGCAAAGAAGGATTGTTGCTCTCTTGGGTTTATAAGGTTGGAAGACTTCCTCAGAAGTATCTTGGTGCCCTTTTATTTAATAGTGAAATCTATCTAGCCAAATAAAATGACATGGTAAGGTCTTACCATCAACATATGATCAACATGCATATTGATTCCCATATGCATCGTAAATCCTTCTTTTGGAACGAGAGAAAGCAGTGTAGTTTCCCGCGCAATTAATTTTAAAAACGCACATACCATACAATTCTTATTTGGATATGTTGCAAAGTTGTCATTTTGAATGCAAAGTTTTTAGGGTTATTCTTTATGAAGATTGATTATAAAGAGTAATCCAAAAAATGTCAAAAACTATAATATAAATTTGTTCAAAATATTTACGAATTTATTTCTATGCATTTCATTTCCTTTTCTCAATCTGTGTATTTGGTTTAAGATTTGTGATTTTTTATTTTGTAGATACGGATGGACAAGGCGTCAATAGTAGGAGATCCCATCAGCTATGTGTAGGAATTGCAGAACATTCATTATGAAAATAGAGGACATTTAGGCTAACAAAGATTGTGTTTGGCGTTGAAAATTTAGTGATGAGATTAATTGATTCTGAAAGGTGAAATGTGAAATCTAACTTGGTAGAAGTATTCTGAGCGATCCTCCAAGTACAAGCAAAATTTGAGAATATCAAAAGAAAAAAAATCTTTGAAACTTTTCTTTTCTCTTCTATTTATGCAGTTATTTTTTGATGAATGGTGCCTTTCTTATTAAGTGAATAGTTTATTGTTACATTCTTCATCTTGAATGTTCAAAGAGTAAATATTGTGGTAATTAATATATTAAAAGTGGTTTGCTTATATTTTTAAATTTTAAATATTTTTAAATTTTAAATTTTTAAAAAGTTTATGATATTTTTCAATGTTTTTTTAAAATATAGGTATGCTGTCAAATAAGGATAGCAATGACATTATTCTGTATTTGGATTTTAAAGCTTTTATCCACTATTTTTATTGATTATGAAATGTCAAATGTAATCAACCATTTGATTGCATTGGATGAAGTAAGGAGAGCTACACAAAGAGAAATTTCAAAAGCAGTATAAAATGAATTTAAGAATTCATTATGGAATACAGAATAATGTGTAGAAAATTTACAAAATTAAATTGAAAATTTTGAACACAAATAAATTGGTTAATTGAGTAATAATTAGGAGTAAGGGAGATATGTACAAAGAATTAGTTAAAAATGTGATAATGATAATGACAAAAACATTAACATGAAAAGTTAAAATTGATTCATAATATAACAAAAATATATAAAAAAAATAGGAGTATAAATTATGTCTTTTTAATGAAACATTTGATATCTTACCAATCTCATCATATTTATAAGTTTCTTGTTAGTTTTCTCCCTAATCAATTTTGAAGAAGAGTCTTGAGTAAAAATTCAATAAAGGCCAAATATCTCTTCACCTTGAAGAAAGAGCCTTGAGTATCTTTTATCCTCATAAGCTATGAAAGTTTGGAGAGTTAAATACTAGTCTTTGAAATGACAAACTAATTGACCACTATTCTCATAGTAAGAAGGATATTTAAAACAAAATGATCCTTGATTTCATCCTACTGATATAATCATTCGTTTATTTATAATAAAAACTATCACACAAGTACAAGGAATGCAATGGATTATGGTCTTCTTCTCTTACAATCTTCTTCCAAAAATGTTTAACCTTAAATTAACCAAAAATCTCCTAGAATTCATTAGAGCACGCATATATGTTGCACATACATATAGTTGTTACATCATGCACAATTGCATATGTTGCATTAAATTAATTGTGCACATTGTTAGAAATATATGATTGATTGTTTGTTGTCCTTAATGTCAAACATAGTATTCTGGAGGAGTTTGAGTTTGTATTCGGAAGATTGCTATTATTAGAGATGTGGGTTTGTGTACTGAACCTATAGTACAGTGGAAGACAAGTATGTTTTCAGTGTTGAACTACAATGCAGTGGAAGACATGTATGTATTTTGTATGGTTTCATAATATAGTGAAAGATAGGTATGTATCATGTATGGTTCAAAATAGTGAAAGACATGTATGTATCTTGTGATCATGTGAAGATGGTGTTTACAGTGCCACTATGTTATACTCCTATATCTGAAAGTTTGTAAGGTTTTATTATCTATAGTTCAGTAGTGGTGATATTGTGTTGTAGAGAAGATAGTGGTTTTACAGTTGCAGTTTGGTAAGTGCACGAAGATGGTGAGCAAAAAAGGGGGTATAAGTGGCCACTTTTTTTTTTTCTTTTTTTGTCCTTTTTTTTTCCTGAAATCAGGGAAACCTGAACTTCACATAGAGATTTGAGGGTCATGCACTCAAAACTAGGAGTTGTGCAAAGAATAATAATTGTAGTACTTTGAATCTAGTTTCTAGAATACTAAATTTTTTTGAAAATAGATAAGGTTAAGAGGTTCAAACCTCTCATGTACGAAAAATTATTCTTGGTTTTTTTAGAAAAACATAACATAGATTTTTCTTTGCACTTCAAAAAATATATCTAGTTAGATTTAGTATTTTGCAAAACCCTTTGGTAGGATGATCTAGGTAAGAGTGAGATCTAGAAGTTGTGTATTTTTTGTATTTTTCTGTTAAGTATTTTTTTATTTATGATTTTTCGAAGTGATCACATCCTGAAAATCTGGTACCTGTTTGTGCGCTGGGCATAACTTGCATCAAAATAATTGAAAATGCAAACATTTTTTTTAAAAGTGTATAGAATCTAGTTTAGAACAATAATATGTAATTTGTTTTGAATTTGGTCAATTAAATCAAAAGTTATTAAAAAATGGTAGACATATGTTTGTGATGACTGTCAGGACACTAGTAAAGAAAATTAGAGTTTACTATGCTAATGTTATCCAAAAATAGAAAAATTTATATGGTTAGAAACCTAAGAAGACGTGTGAGATGATGGTGGTAGGTTTAGAGATACTCACTTGATCATTTGTAAAGCTGATGATGACGAAGTCAAAAAATCATATTGCAAGATGAAAAAATGTGTAAAGGGACAAAAATGGAGAGAAAATGGGCTTGCAAGCCTCGGGGTCATTTTCCAACCCTCTTACCAAGCCAAAACCTGCACGCGTTTTTATGTGCAAAAATAACCTGCTTGGATTTTGAAAAGTAAAAAGTACCATGCATAGTTTTACATAACCCGTACGGGTTATGTAGAACTAAAACCATAATTTTGAGTTCTCCATAACCCGTACGGGTTATGAAGACATCAAGATATGTTCTCCATAACCTATACGGGTTATGAAGACATCCAAATATGTTCTCCATAACCCATACAGGTTATGAAGACATCAAAATGTATGCTTGTAAACTTCGAATTTACTAAACATATGTATAGATATACATATATATATAATATGAGTTTACATATATATTTATGCATATCTATATTTATATATACATATATTTATATGTATATATGTTTGTATACATATCTCTCTCTCTCTCTCTCTCTCTCTCTCTCTCTCTCTCTCTCTCACACACACACACACACACACACACAAGGAATGCAATGGATTACATTCTTCTTATCTTTTCTTACAATCTTCTTCAAAAAATGTTCAACCTTAAACTAACCAAAACTCTCCTAGAATTCATTAGAGAATGCATATATGTTACATATACATATAGTTGTTGCATCATGCATAATTGTATATGTTGCATTAAATTAATTGTGCACATTGTTAGAAATATATGATTGATTTTTTGTTGTCATTAATGTCAAACATAGTATTCTAGAGGAGTTTTAGTTTGTGTTCGCTCAAGCTTTGTGGTCTGAAAGTTTTTTATTATTATAGATGTGGGTTTGTGTACTAAAACTATAGTACATTAGAAGACAAGTATGTTTTCAGTGTTGAACTACAATGCAATGGAAGACAAGTATGTATCTTGTATGGTTTCAGAATAGTGAAAGACATGTATGTATCATGTATAGTTTCAAAATAGTGAAATAAATGTATGTATCTTGTGATCATGTGAAGATGGTGTTTTACAGTACCTCTATGTTATACTCTTATATCTGAAAGTCTGTATGGTTTGAAAAACTATAGTTCAGTAACAGTGATATTGTGTTGTAGAGAAGATAGGAGTTTTACACCTGCAATTGTTTGTACTTTCTGGAGTGTTTCTACTCTAAAACTAGGGTTGAATATGTGTTGCTACTCAAATAGATGTATTTAAGTTTTGGTCTTGGTTGTGATGTTCTTTAGTGATCAGGAATATGTTTCTGGTATTTCAGAGACTATGTCATCCAGTGTTGCAGTTCTTTTCAGTTGTTGTTATGATCCAAAATGTGTCATGGCAACTTATAATGTGGCATGTTAACTTGGATTTTGATGGCATGACCTATCCATAACACATGGAGGTTCGATTACAACTAGAAAGTTGGAAGTTTGCTTCTACACATTTGAATTATCTTTGGTAGCTATTCCAGTTATTGCAGATCTAACATTAGGCAATGTGTGACATGTTCTTGGTCCTTTTTTCTCCTGAGATGGATCATGCTTTAAAATTTAGGTCTGGGTGTTATATTTATTGATTTTTGCAGTGTCATATTTAGGTATGGGTCTTGTACATAATGCTTATCTCTTATCCAGATGGGTTCATTCTATATGGGACCTATATATTTAATGTTTATCTCTTATCCATTTAGGTCCTCAGTTAGGATGCTTTTGGCACAGGGCTTATTTGCATTTTTCTAGATTTCCTTGGCCGACATGAAACTTGTTTGTAATAACCTTTGGCTTCGTCTACCTTGTTGTAATCTCCAATGATCTATCATGTATATAAGAACTGTTGGTGCTTTTGGAAATTTATGTGAAAATGTGTGAAGAAAGTGAAGTGTGTGAACCAATTCAAAAATAAATAGAGATGAGTTTAATGCTAGTGGAAAAGAAGGAAAGGCAGTAATAGTTTGCTGCTAGACTGGGCAGTGTTTTGCAGATCAAGTACTGCATTATCAAGAGAGTCTATCTTTGTCTACTTTGAAGAGTTGTAAGTACTTTGAGGGTATATGCACGAAGATGGGGGACTAAGGTGCCAAACATTTTTTTGGTCCCCCAAAAGCCATAGGGTGCACGTGCTATGGCTTTGATTGCCCGAGCCTACGACTTGGGAAATCAAATCCAATAGGGAGTGCGCCCTATGAAACATTATGAAAAATGCTTAAGGAAGGGAGGAAGAAAGCCCAACAGATCTTGCCAGACCAATTTCAACACTAGGCCAATACATAAAATGTAACATTTAAGTATAAGTTACATTCTCTTCCTTTCTTTTAATCAAGTTACATTTTATGTATATACTTCCAGGATGTTTGAGAGTGGTTTTAGCTTCATATGAGTTAAGATAAAGATTTTGGATTTTGAGGGTTTTTAGAAAATTTCAGACTTAACCAAATTTCAGGAATCAACACATTGTTTTGAACATGATTCTCAGTGGACTATTGATTATAATCTTAATCCCTTGACTTGATTAAGGACACTCTTTAGGGTTCTTAGTGGTTGTAATGTATCATATTGGGTCCTAAGTGGTTGTAGGTCCCCTTAGGATCCATTACAACCCCTTATGACACATTAGGGCCTCTTAAGACCCCTTAGAACACAATAATCATCGTAGGGAACGCTAATGAGATCTAATGTGTACTAGTGTCTCATAAGGGGTTTTAATGGGTTCTAAGTGGTCCTAGGAACCCTTAGGACCCATTAAGACCCATTAGGACACATTAGGACTCATTAGGACCCCTTAGAACACATTAATAGTCATAGGACCCATGAGAGAGAGAGAGAGGTTCTAGGTCCCCTTAGGACCGATTACGACCCCTTAGGACACATTAGGGCCTCTTAAGACCCCTTAGAACACATTAATCATCGTAGGACACACTAATGGGCTCTAATGTGTACTAGTGTCTCATAAGGGGTTTTAATGGGTTCTAAGTG
>MU228359.1:1080648-1106422 GCA_018584345.1 Thuja plicata | reverse complement strand
TTTCTTATCTTGAGTATCTCTCTCTCTCTCTCTCTCTCTCTCTCTCTCTCTCTCTCTCTCTCATTTTGCTATTTTGTGTCTAATATAGGGCGTATGCCCTATAGGGCGTGCGCCCTTTTAATGAAATTGAATTTTACCAAGCCTAAGGCTTGGATTTGCCTTGGAGTTCCAACCCAAAGGCTTAGAGGATTCAAATAGGTTTGAGACGTGTTTTCCAGCAAACCTACAAAAAAATAACATTTTTTCTTGTGTGCTCCCCGTTAGGTTTGCACATGGTTCGATAATGTAAAATCAGAAGACATGATATTGTAGATCTCTCTAATAGCTATCTAACCATGTAATTTATTTTGAATTCTGATTATGTTAAGCATTTCATCTCTAATTTCATTTCCAGGTGTGTCTGATTTTTGTCAAAAACCAACGTGTATTCATTTGGGCTTAGATTTTGGCTCATTCATCAAATTTTGAAAAAAATTACATTTTCAGAAACTAGACTCCATTCTACAGACATTTTAAAAAGAAGTTTTGATTTTCAATTAGTTTTCAATGATTTCTAGGGGAGCACACAGAAATTTCACATTTTTAGGATGTGTCCACTTCGAAAAATGACAAAAAATCACACTTTGATAAAAAAATTAGTAGAAAAATCTAGGATAAACGAGGTGGTGTTAGCTAATTTCTCACTGGAGCGATTAATGTTTTTTAATAAAAAAGTTAACATTTTAAGGGGAGCACACCAGACGCTATGTTATGTTTTCTCACAAAAAATAGGACCACTTTTTGTGCTCCCCCTTTTTGAGGGCCTTAATCTCCACCATTTCTAAAATAAATTAGTAGTTTAGAAACTATATTCGGAGTAGAACAACTCTTGTTTTTTTCACATTTTAAAATTTTGAGTGTAACTATCCTCAATTTCTCGTTGAAGTTCAGAGTTTTCTGATTTCAGAAAAAAAAAGTGGCATCTTATACCCCCTTTTTGGTCCCCCATCTTTGTGCACTTACCCTTAATATAGTGAGTTTTGGGTACTTGAGTGGGTTTTTTTTATGTTTCTACTTAGGCAGTGAGCCTCTATATGCAAGTCCAGAGAAGTGAGCTCCTATTTGTACTATAAGACACCATGAGTCATCTTATCTATATTCATTGTTGGATTAGAAATGAGCCTCTGGTTTCTAGTATGAAGAAGAGAGCTTGTAATATTTTATAATCCAATTAAATGTACTTCAGTGAAGTATCTTTGTGAGCATGTTCTCACCATGGTTTTTCAAGTTTGTGTTTTCCACATATAATTCTTGGTGTTCTTGTGTTGCTGGTTTTGTTCTTTACTTGCATACTATTTTATGTGGTGATTATTGAAGTTAGTTTTTGGAATTTTTTTTTAACGTTGATTAACCCCCCTCTCAGAATCCAATTTGTGTTTATCAATTGGTATCAGAGAAAGGTTTCTTTAGAAGAAGCTTAATTGCTTGAGGCAGATCCGAGATGGCACATAATTTAGACTTTCAGGCACCAATATTTGATGGCACAAATTTTCCCTATTGGAAGGACAAGATAGAATCATATCTCAAAACATTATAGATTCGTATTTGGGAGGTAATTCAAATTGGTTTTTATCCTCCTTTTGGAACACCTTTGACTACTGAAGAAGAAAGAAAAAGGAAACAAATGTGAAAGCAAGAGCAATTATTTTTAGGAGTCTATGTGACATAGCTTTTGAAAAAGTGAAAGGTTAGCTTTTGGAAAAGTGAAAGGTTTGAATGGTGCAAAGGAGATTTGAGATAAGATGGTGTTGGTGTATGAAATAGATTTGAATAAAAAACAAGAAAGACTAATAGATCTCAAACAAAAGTATGAAGTTTTGAGAAAAGCAGAAGCTGAGAGTGTTGAAAACTATATTTACAGAGTTACTGATGTTGTCGATGTAATTAGAGTTGTCATTGGACATCTAGAAGATACAAATACTATACTCAAGATCTTATTAACCCTACCGAAGAATTCCATACCAATGGCATGTTCAATAATGGAGAGAAATGATCTAAGTCAATATTACATTGATCAACTCATTGGGTCACTTTCTGCATTTGAGCTTGCAAAATTTGAAAGAGAAAAGACAGAGACCGCATTTAGAGTTGTTGAAGATGTCAAACCAGAGACATAAAAGATGTCGAAGGATGCTAAAGCATATCTTTAAAGAATATTCAAGCGAGGTACCAATATATACAAAGGTAAGTTACCTCTTAAGTACTTTAATAATGGAAGGATGTGATATTTCGCTAATGATTACAAGTATAAGGATTATTATAGTGAATCAAAAGATGAGGATAGAAAAGGCATTCAAAAGAAAATTGATTTCAAAAAGAAGATAAACTTTAAAGGGAGGAATAAAAAAGAGCTTATATTCCATGAAAGAATATTCTTCTGAAGACGAGGATGCTAATGAAAAAATTGAGGAATCTCTATTTTTAGCTATTTTTTAGCAAAAAGAGGAAGATTGTTTTGCATGCTAAAGTTGTTGTAGATGCATGGATTATAGATTCTATATGTTCAAATCATATGATAGGAAATAAAATAATATTTATCAAGTTTGAAGATTATGATGGTGGAGCAATCAGATTTGCAGGAGAAGGAAGTGCACTAATCAAAGGTATTGGAACCATCTCCATTGATGGTAAGCATACAATTGATGATGTTTACTATGTTGAAGGTTTGAACCATAATTTGTTAAGTGTTAGTCAAATGTGCAAAAAGGGTTATGAAGTTATGTTCAAAAGTTATGGTTGTACTGTAAAAAAAAGAAACAAACTAGTAAAAGGGTTACAAAATGATTTAGGACTTTTGGTAACATATATTATATTGAAGACAAATGTGAGAATTTGTTTTTTCTAATTCAATAAAATGGTAAATGGGGAGATAATGTAGAAATGAAACTTAATCAAGAAAAAGTGGAATCGTCTCTATCAAAGAACAGTGAGGAAAGAAAGATTGAATAAAAAGATATGGTGGAGGTTGAATGAATTATGGTAGATCAAGAGAAAGAAGAAAACAATAAGGACATGGTAGACTAGAAGCAAATAGTAGATCAGATGCAATAAGAAGACACAAATTTGATTGGTTTATAGTAGACCAAAAGCAAGAGGAAGACAAAACGAACATGGTAAATTAGAAGAAGATGGTAGAAGATAAGAAGGAAGAACATGGTTAACCGGATATTTTTGGAAGATAGAAAACTAGTAGATAGGAAGCAGAAGAAGAACAAAAAGAATTCAGTGAAAGCAAAGGAAAAAAAGAGGATGAAGAATTGGAGATCTCCTTCTACTCTTTCTAGGTGTTCTTCTTTTGATGGTATCTATGTTTATTGCAAAAGTGTAGGACATAGAGTTAATGAGTGTAGAATTTGTAGAAGGAATTATCCTTTCAAAGGACGATTGTATCAATAGACACCTAAAAATGGTCGTCGCCCCTCCCCTTTTTAGTTGTCTTTAATGTCCTTGATCGATCTTGGTCAATTTTGTCCATTTTTTTTAATCATTTTTGGTCATTCTAAAACATTTTCAATTTTTTTGATTTATCTTTTGTCATGTCATTTATTTTATGTCATTTCACTGTGTTTAATTAAATAATTTTAACAATTATTTAATTATGTCCTAATGTTGTCTCTCGGAAAATAATCATTTAATTAATTTCACTATGTATCGTAATGTATTTTTAGTTTCTCATTTTATTTTGTATTTAAATATGAATTTATTTAAGTGTCTTTTGGGCTTTTAGAGGGAAGTTTGCAATTTGTTTTTATTATTTAGCTTTTATTATTGACCTTTGACCCTTCTTTCCTACTTGTCTTTCAATATTCCTTTCTTTTTGCTAATTTGGAGAAATTAATTAAATGTAAATGTTTAATTTTCTTCTCCTATTCTTATTATTTTATTTTATTTTTTCCTTTGCCTTTTCCATTTTCCTTTCCTTTTTATTGTGTCCATCCATTTTCAAATTTGGAGTCTATAAATTGAACTCTTTTTCTCTCATTTTGATCAACCACAATTGGAGTATCCTATTTTTCTATTACATTTGTATACTTGTTTTTTTGGTCATATTAGCACACTCTTCTTAAAGGGCAACATTAAGAAAGAAAAACAATGAAGCAATTCACAAAGTTTACATATTTTTGTTGTTTTGGTTTTGATGAAATTTTTATGCAAATTTGATTTTAATGCTTCGTTAAGAGGTTAGGAATGTTTTGAATATAATGTTTATGGTTTTTCGTGGTTAACCCTGCGCGCTATCCATCTTCATGCGCTCTACCAACACCATCATTCTCTCCTTTCTCTCCTGAGGCATCTTCCCTTCTCCATGCCTCACACCCTTCATCCATACACACACTAAATCTAACGTGAAAGAGCCTGAGAGTTCTTCTCTGTGAAACAAATCAATTTTCCTACTCAGCCACATGCATGATTACTTCTCCTTCAGCACTCGTTGATTGTAAATCCTGGGATAATTGTGTGTTGGTTTGTTTTCATCATTATAGCTCATTGTTTTGAATGATAATATGATTTCTGATAAAATAAACTTGTGATTATTTCAGATATTTGTACTCTTAGCAGCGCTTCTGGTTTAGTCAGAATAAAACGAAATTTCATACCATCTATTTATGTCTTATGTTCTGAATCATTTTTCCATAACTGCACATCTTTACTGAATACTTTTTTTTTGTTTAAGTCGCCTTCCATTCTCAATGCATTGAATTCGATGGAGGAATTTGGTTGCTGGGAAGACTAAGCATCAGAGACCTTTCAAATTCTAGAGGTTTTAAAATCAGTCCATACAATGCTGGGAATTTATCTAATTTAGATTTCTTGGTTTGAGATTTAGGTTAATTGTTAGTTTAGAATTAGTCTTGGCAATTTAGAATTAGTTTTTATAATTTAGATTAGTTTCTTTATTTTTTGATTAATTTGTCCTTAATTAGTTACTAACTTAGAACTAGTTTTCAATTTGATTTTGTTATTAATTTAAATTTGTTTTGATTTAGAATTAGTTTGGTTTTTAATTTAGAGTAATTTGTAATTTAGGATTAGTTTTTGTTTACACATAGGTTTGTTAATTTGTTTTTTGTTTTTTATTAATTTAGATTAGATTTTGATTTTATTAACTTAGATTAGTTGTAATTTTAATTTTGTTAATTAAGTTAGATTAGTGACTAGATTTTTATTTTATTAATTAGAGTATTTTTTAAGTTTGATTTTGTTTTAGAATAAATTTTTAATTAAATTAGATTATTTTTTTTAATTTTCTTTTTAGATAAGAATTTGTTAGATTAGATTTTGACTTTGTTAGTAATTTTATGATTGTGTTTTAATTTTTTCTTTTTTGGGGGACTAATATTTTTCTTTTTGTGGGCTTGTGCATGTGATAATTGATTGTCAAAGACATTTTTTGAAACTACTAATGGCATTTGGTGCAGGATGTTTGTCAAAGACTTAATTTTTGGTGTTTAAAATTTACCAAGTGTTTGATGTGTTTGGTGCTTTGGCATGTTTTCTATTTGGCATAGAACCCAAGATAAAACAAATGTATTCTCTCCCCTCGCCTTCGCAGATCTTGGGTGCAAGAGAATTTTGTTTATCTTTTAGAGGGCGACCTTTGGTGGGAAAAAAAAGGTACTCACCCCAAGGGATGACCCAAGCGGTAACAGGCTAAAGCCAAGTCCTTCCGAACTGCTATATAATATATGTGGTTGTGATTAGTGTCACATGCGCAATACCAGGAAGAAGATCTCCCTTAATACCCATGTGGTGCATAAAAACCTGCAAAATGTAACTTCTGTGAGTTGGGAGGCCTCCATAACGGGGATAATATACTGGGGTGATCCCACAAAACTGTGTCCCCACTTTTTGGCCAACTTTGACATTGAAACAAACATTTTGAAAAAAAGCTTCACTTTCTGACACCTATTTCTACAAAACTATTAAGAATTTGAAGATGATGTAAACTAGTGACTTTTAGAATTTTGTTTCTAGTTTATAAATTTTTTTTGGAATTGATTGTATCCATTTTTCCTTCCCCTTCAAAATTTTATTTGTCTAAAAATCAACATTTTTCAGGAGTGACACTCACTTTGATCACCGTAACCTTTTTTATTAAATTGATAAGAATATAATTATTTTGAGGTTTGGTTTGTAACACAACTATCTAGATAATCCAATTGGTTTCACTCAGTTTAGTTGAATTTTGATCCCGAAAAAAGTTAATGTCAAAGTGATTTTTTGACAGTATTTTGATGGGTGCAAATGAGACTCGATTACATGTGTAAGTGGGGAGTAGAGAGATTATACCAAAGAGAGTTTGATCCAAGAGGCTTTTATCTAACCTTTTTTAATTTACTCCTTCAAATGGGACCTCTCAAAGATTAAATCATCATATTTTTTTAAAAATGTGTAATTTCAGCAAAAATAAAGACATTCAAAAAAGTGGGACACACTATTGTGGGACCACCCACCACAAGTATAGCCACCTAAATGAATGCCCTTACTAGAAACCTATTGAGTTACTGTCCAAATTCCTTCTATTTGTTGATGCAGGAGGTCAGTCCTCTAAAGTTGTCCCACATTCTGGAAGTTCAAAGTTGAGATAGAAAATTCCTTTGGAAATTTGAAATTTGATGTGCTTGAGCCAATGCCAGGAAGTTTCTAAGATATCTTCTTTGAATAAGTGCAACTCATATTTATCCATAGTGGGATCCAACAGACATTGTCATATCCTAACCATAGGTTGTGCTTGTCTTTGATCACAAAAGACCACTATGTTTGGCATGTGTGTTCGTATCATCTTCCTAATCAAACATCACTTGTCCAAACCCTAAAACATTTACACAAACACATATGAAAACCTTGGTCAAACATTATCCAAACTCTCAGACATAGGAAACTCAAACCTTGTAGCTTTGTTTCAGCCCTCCACATATAGGTATTCCTTAGATTGCCTCACTTGCATCTTTCATCCTAGGTCATCAGTTTGGTCATTTTCTTATTCCATCCTTGAATACCTTATTTTCTCATTCATTTCACTTATGACCTTGGGTTTCATTTAGAACCTTTTCCTTATTACCATTTTATCATTACCCTTCTTGGACTTATCGTATCCCTAGGTCATCCTTCATACATATGGTCTGTACCCTTGGTTTGTATTTTAATCCTTCATTTTGTCCTTATCATTAGTTTGCATTTAGGTCCTTGTCCTCCACATTTTCATAACACTGTCCTCATCATATTGTCCTTTACATTCATTTTGTTAGGTCACTTTTGGAGTCCCATCCCATTTCATTTGTCACCTTTGACTTGCATTATCCAAAAAATCTTAGAGTTATATGTTTCATTTTTCTTTCACCCTCTTTATAATCATATTAGGCATTTCCCTTAGGTCCATACCCATGGTTGAAACAAGGTCCCAAGCTGCTAAGAGACGAGAAAAATCCTCAAAACCATCCACGGACAATTTCAACTCAAGACCATTTCAATTTGATTCCACACAACTCCCGTATTATGATGCCAATAAAGAATCACCTATAGAGTTGCACACACAGATCATCTATTTGGATCACCACAATAACATGACATTAGGAATGATCCACCATTTTATAGAACTTTGACATTCAACCTTGATAAATAGAACAAAGGCCTTACCTCACATGCGAAACCTATCTATGATAGTAGTACTCAACATGAATCATCTCCTAAGTATAAAGAAGGTTCGCATACCCACCTTCAATCTCAATCATACTAAAAATTGGAATCATTATCAAGAGGATATGATCCTTTGATGGACAAAACCAAGAGCCACCCCAAGCTTAAAAAATATTTTAACACATTATTGTTTAGTAACCCTATTTATTATGCCCTTCGCCTTCAAGACAAAATAAAATCAGATTTTGATCTTAGATCTAGATGGAATGAGGCTCAATCACAATGTCGTAAACAAAAATATTCATCACATACTAAACTTGGCCCATAAAAAAACCAAGAACCCCATACTAGGCAAAAGGTCACAAGAGAAACACATCAAAACTTGACCTCAAATGCTACCTCCAATCCATTCATGAATCCAACATCATCATATGAAAATGATACCCATACAAATACCCACACAATGACATTTCTAAGTAAATAAAATCCTCAAGCTTGGATTGAGATTTTTTGGGATCCTAATATTGACTCATCATAGGTCCCCTGAATAAATCAATGACCAACAAAAAAAATCAATTCAGTATGGGTATGCCCTTTATGCCTCCTATAGGTTAAAATGTTAATGTCCAACAAAGTCTCCCCCTTTTCACATCACACCCTTTGAATGTGCCTCCAGGAGGATCGAGTCTAACTTTGCCCAAATTGCATATACTTGGACCAAAAGTCTCATTTTCAAATGTGGTGATGAGTAAGCCCTTTGGTGGAACCCAATTAAATTTGGGAAGAGACCACATGAAAATAAAGAGAGAAATAAATGTTGATATGAGAGTTGTGATGAATCCCTTAGACAAACAAGTTGTGGAAAACAAATGAAAGGAGAGAAATCAAATGTGACTCAATACCATTCATTCCAACCCTCAACACATCATCATATAGGGCCTCAGTTCAATATCGACAACCTCCAGCCTTTCCTTATGTTCGACAACCACATCAAGTGGCATGACAAACTCCTTTTATCCAATAGCCTCAAGTGACACACGAGCAATATGTTCCCTATCAAGAAAAATTCCTCCGACCATGCAACATCTACAAGGGGGGCCATAATTTCAATCATTTTATCAACCTAATGTCCAACATAAATTGCATCATCAATAATATGATCCTTCGATGACATATTTTCCCTTATATCAACCATATTTGAAAATTGGGCAACAAAATCATCTTGGGATGCAATATTGATTCCCTCTCCCAAATCAATATCAATGCAATCAATCTTGAAAATCATCACCCACAAGTTCACCAAAGACGTTTATTTCAGACCATCATTAGAAAAATCCATTTAGATGCACAACCTATCGTCAAATGGGTAATCCAAACATTAATGATGAGCTCACAAAGCCATCACCTTCCAATGAGCTAATATAACAAGTCAAGGAATTGACATGACAAATTGAGGCATTGAAAATGAAGGACACTAAGAAGGGATATATAGAGCAAGATTTATGTCCAAATAACTTTGCTAAATATTTATATATACCTTTATTCTTTCCAAATTTTGAAGTGCCTAAATTGGATAAGTACAAAGGAAAAGAAAATCCCAAGGATCATATTAGAGAATTGTATGCATCATGCCTAGAGGTTGTCTATGATGACACCTATCTTATGTGTCTTTTCCCAAGGAGTCTCGCTAGACAATCCCTCTAATGGTATGACAACCTACATGGAAATATTAGATCCTGAAAAGAATTGACTGTAAAATTTATAATGGACTTCGCATTTAATATCAGTAATGAGATCACCATGAAAAAATTATGCACTACCAAACATAAAACTAGTGAACCTTTCATTGTATTCTTACAATGATGATGAAACCTTGTTATTCAATGTCCTTTCAATATCTCTAAGGAATAATAAATCAATTTATTCATTGAGAATCACATACCAGGATTAATGTATGAGTTAAAGATTAAGAGTCCTAGCACCATCAATAAACTCATTAGAAAAGGGATGAACATTGAAAGTCCTCATTAAAAAGGGTGTTATTAATATCTATAGATATAACTTGAAAATAACTCAAGTGGGTCATATGAAAAGATTACATTTTGGTCACAAAATAAAAATGTCACCATTGGTGGAGTAGTTGATGTCAGAACTATTGATAATACCCAAGCAAAGATTAGTTTCCTAGCACCTCCAGCACCAAATGCTCAATATAGAAATCTGTTAGGAATAATAGTCCACCAGCACAACTGAGAGGAGGGGGTGAATCATTTGTGAGACAGATTATTAAACATTAAACTTTATAAACCAAAACTTCAATTCAAATGATAACACATTAAATACCAACACAATAACACAATCCTTTGTTGTTGAGGAAACCCTATTTAAGGTTAAAACCTGGTGGGAATTAGCACCTACAAATAATGTACTAAGAGTATAGTATCCCTGTTAAAAGATTTAGCCTTGTTAGGAGCTTATTACAATATTACAGTACATAGTCCCTGTTAGGAGTCAAGAGTAACAGTGGGATCACTGCCCAGGCATACTACCCAAAGAAGGTTAAAGCCACCCTCAAGGATTTACAATCTGAACAAGTGTTTATAAGAAATATACAATCCAGTGAACTGTCAGATAGAAACTATCTTTTCTTGGCCAGTTCCAATGAAGTACTATAATCAAAAACTCTGCTCTACATCCAACAACCAATCAAGCTTCACAGCTTTCACACATCTTTGTCTTTTCAATTACCTTCTCATCATACCACCATCTTCTCAAAGGAAAAGATCTCTCATATATACCCTATTACAATAATTGATTAGGTTGACCAATTAAGATTTCCTAATATAAAAACAATTATTTAACCCCTTGATAAGATACATATATTACCTAAAAAAGTAAACATAAATTAAAATACATCAGATATAATCCAAGATCCGCAATCCACGCTCGCAATCCACAATGCACACTACATCTCTGAATTTGGCCCCAAATAGATCTCCTCCAGAATACACGCCTCAACTGACATCACCAACAATCACACGACTTGCGATTAATAAAAAAAATTCCTCAACATGAATTTTTTCATCTCTTAAGCTCACATACACTAAATCATCATTTCTTGTAAGATATCCCCAAAACATAGAGACTCACTCTGTCAAGCACCACTGTCACATTCCAGAAACCAATCTTCACTAAAATATTTGTAACAACTCCAATTTGCAATATTAAGCCAAGTGACCTTAGAAATAAGATCATCACATGCCCTTCTTCATATCATCATCTTTGATTGTTATGATTCATCCCTACAATATCTGTGCACTTCTATTAGTCATCATACAATAGTAATAACCAGTTTGTTCTGTCCACAGAAACATATGTTGACATCAATGAAAAAACATGAATGCCAACAACATCAGTAGTACCCAATTCTAATATCATCCAACAATCTCCCCCTTTGGCATTGATGGAAACATATGGGAAAATCCATCAACCCAAAAGTACTCTCTCTCAATACAATGTTCTCAATATCCTCAACACAATTCTTCCTAAAGTAGTAGGAATTTTCACATAGAATCTCTCCCCCTTTTACAACTGGCAAAGGGTGCCATAAATCTTCGTTAATCTTCTATAAGTTGTAGCTTTTTCAAATCTTCATGTCTAGCAGCCAGGTGAAAAATCACCCAAATGTGCTCTCTAGTGCTCCTGTGATCACTCCCCCTAAGGAGTAGATCCATACATCAAGTCCAGAAAATGATATAGCTCTGAAAGCCACTAGACTGATGCATGAATGCATCAATTAATTATCACAAGGAGGGGCTCTCACCCCAAGCATGCTTCTGAGATACTCAAAAGCATCTTTTGGCAAAGGTTTTGTAAATATATCTTCTATTTGTTCCTTTGTGCTGACATACTCCAGTCTAATCTCTTTCTCTGCTACCTTGTCTCTTAATAACTGATACTTAATAGAAATATGTTTAGTCTTTGAATGCATTATAGGATTCTTCGACATATTCACTGTGCTAGTGTTATCACAATGGATAACCACTATCTCTTCAAAAATTATTCCAATGTCCTTCAACACTTGTTTCATCCAAACAACTTGTGTACAATTTATAGCAGTAGCAACATACTCAGATTCAGCATTAGGCTGAGCAATACATTCTTGCTTCTTACTTAACCATGAAACCAACCCTTTTCCAAGGAAAAATGCCCCACCACTTGTACTCTTTCTATCATCCACACTACCTACACAATCAACGTCAATATAAGCATGTAAAATAAAGTCATCTAATTTTTCATACCATAATCTATACTCTATTGTTCCTTTCAAGTATCTAAAAATTCTTTTCACAACAACAAGGTGTGTCTCTTTAGGTTCTGCTTGATATCTTGCCACAATTCCAATTGCATTGGAAATATCTGGTCTTGTGTGAGTTTGATATTGCAGACCTCCAATCATTGATATGTACTTTGTCTAAAAAACACTTTGAGTTTCATCATTACTAGTAAGTTTATAACCAGTCACCATGGGTGTCCCAACAGGTTTAAATATTCCATTCTAAAATTCTTCAACATTTCCTTAAGGTACTTGGTTTGAGATATAAAAATACCATTCTTATTCTGATTAATTTGCAAACCAAGAAAAAATTTCACCTCATCAATCATTGACATTTCAAATTCATTTTCCATTTTTTTAGAGAAATTTTTACTCATTTTATCATTGCCTCCAAAAATGATATCATCAACAAAACTTCTATGATTAGGATTCCATCTTCACTAGTTCTTAAATATAAACTACTATCTGTGTTACCTTTTCTAAAACCAAGTCAAAGTAAATGCCTGTCTAGTCTTGCATACCATGCTCTCGGTGCTTATTTCAATCCATACAATGCTTTCTTCAACTTACAAACCATGTATTCATATTTTTTCAAAGGAAATCCATAAGCTTTCTCTCTATATACTTCTTCCAAATCTCCATTCAAGAATGCAAATTTCACATCCATCTGATATAATTTAAAGTATTTATGTGCAGAATAAGAAAGAAATAATCTCGCAGCTTTCAACCTAGCAAAAGGAGCAAATGTTTCTTCAAATTCTATGCCTTCTTATTGTGAGTAGCCTTTACAAACTAGTCTAGCCTCACTTCTTACCACTGTTCCTTCCTCATCCATTTTGTTTCCGAAAATCCATTTCGTTCCCATCACATTTTTGTTTTTAGGTCTTGGAACCAATTCCCAAGTGTTATTTTTCTTTATCTGTTCTAGTTCCTCCTGGATAGCTTTAGTCCAAGATTCATCTCTACATACTTCATCAGTAGTTTTCAGCTCAACTTGAGAAATCAAATATATTTCATCTCTTACTTTTGATCTTGTCATCATTCCTTTACTTGCATTACCAATGATTTGATTTTATGATGGTTCTTCTTAACATACCTCAGAGTCTTAGGAGTTTCAGTAAGCTTAATTGATTCATCTTCAATCTCATCATCAATCTCCAAAGGTTCTGTAGGATTAGTAGTGACCTCTTTTATCTCTTCCATCTGACCACAGTCATACATTTTTTCCTGAATCTAAAACTTTTCATCTATATTCACATTAGTGATTTCAATCAACTTCCTCAATCTCAAATGTAAATATTTATAGGCTTTTCTCTTAGTAGAATAACCAAGGAAATACCTTCATCACTTATAGCATCAAACTTTCCTATCTCATCCTCTCTTTTGATATAGAATTTACTTCCAAATATTTTGAAATATTTTATAGTAGGAGTATGATAAAAACATAATTCATAAGGATTCTTACTTGTACCTTCTCTAATCTAAATTATGTTCAAGGTGTACACAGCAGTACCAACAGTTTCTCTCCAATGAACATGTGATACATTTCCTTCAAGCAACATAGTTCTGGCAACATCTAACATTTTTATGTTTCTTCGCTCTTCTATCCCATTCTATTGTGGTGTCCTAGGAGTAATTTCTATCTAAATATTCCATTCTCTTTACAGTAGGTATTAAATAAATCTAAAGTAAACTCACCACCTCTATCTAATCTCAAACATTTTATCTTCAAACCTTATTCATTCTCAACTTTTTCTTTGAATATCTTGAATTTGTCAAATGCCTAAGATTTCTCTCTTAAATATGTAACCCACATCATTCTATAAAAGTCATCAACAAAAATTATAAAATACCTTTCACCATAATAAGATCTTGTTCTTGTAGGACCACATAGATCTTTATGTACCAGATCCAACTTCCCTTTTGCTGAATAAGATTCTCTTTTAAAACTGCTTCTAGTTTGCTTCCCCATAACACACTCTCTATAGATGGTTTTAAAATTTTAGGTAGATATCTTATTGCATTAGTCATACTCACCTTCACAATATTATCAAAGTATCACCATGATCACTTGATTTACTTTGAGTCTTTGAGTCTCCTGATTTACTTCTGATAGAACATTTCCCATCAATGAATTTCATTTAATATCCTTTGTCCACTAGTTGTCCAACACTCAACAGATTATGCTTAAGTCCATCAACAAGCAGTACATTCTTAGTATTAGTTTTTCCATCTAGAGAAATAGATCCAAATCCAATGATAAGCTTAGGATTATTGTCACCAAATCTAACAACACCACCATCATATCCTTTCAAACTAAAACACTTGTTTTTATCTCCAGTCATATGACATGAACAACCACTATCTATAACCCATTCAAATTTGTTTTCAACATGAGATACTAAGGCTTTTCTTCATGTATAGGTTCATCATCCTTAATAGAAATAAATCCAATCTCATCATAGTCAAAAACTTCATCATCAGAAACACCTTCACTAGCATAATAACATTCCTTTTCTTTTGGATACTTTGATTTGTAAAACTTAGGTTTATGTTTTGGAACCCACTCAAGATGCAAAATGACCTATCTTGTTGCATGAAAAATATTTCAAAGGTAACTTGCCTTCAAATTTACCCTTACCTCTCTTTTCTCTTCTAGCGATCAGGGATACCACTTTGTCTAGTTTTCTTTCTTCTTCCTGTATCTATTCCCATTCATCAATATAGTCTCCAAGTTCTTCTCTCAATTCACTATTGCTGGTGCTTGCAATTCCAAGTAAGGTCTTTTTGTCTCTATGCACAGTCACCTTGAATGCTTACTCAACTTTAGGTAGAGAATCTCCCAGTTATACGTCCTCATAAGTAGTTATATTTCTAATCAACATCTCTCTATTGAAGTTTGTTGTCAAGGGTATAATTTATTCTATAGCTTGTACTTTAGTTTTGTATACAGGTGTTAGAGATCTAAGAATGTTCGCAATCACTTCTTCCTCACTATAAGTACCTCCAGAGTTCCTGATGCCAATAAAAAATTTAGTAATTCTCTATGCATATGCTCTAATGTTCTCATCATCTTTCATTTTCAATGAATATTCCATCTTTGTCTTCCAGTTTTGTATCTTTTCCGGTTTTGTAAACTTATCTCCTTCATAAAGTGCTTCCAATCTTGTCCAAATTTCATGTCCAGAATCTAAGTCTTTTACTTATGTGAATTCACCTTCAGAAAGTGTGATGATCAATCATTCCCTTGTGACCATGTTACATGAAAATAACTATCTTTTCCTTTCTTTTTGTGATCATCTAGTAGTCAATTCCCAAACATAGCAAATGTGTTCTCATCTTGTTCTTCCAACTATCAAAGTTTTCAGGATCAAATTTTGGACTATCCTTCCTGTAGTAAGTCATCTTCAGCATCACCTCAAGCTGTTAAGATTTCTCTCTAAGGACCAGTAGCATTGATACCAATTTTTAGGAATAACATTCCACCAACACAACTGAGAGAGGGGGTGAATTATTTGTGAGACAGATTATTAAACATTAAACTTTATAAACCAAAAATTCAATTAAAATGATAACACATTAAATACCAACACAATAACAATCCTTTTTTGTCGAGGAAACCATGTTAAAGGTAAAACCCCGGTGGGAATTAGCACCCACAAATAATGTACTAAGAGTATAGTATCCCTGTTAAAAGATTTAGCCATGTTAGGAGCTTATTATAACATTATAGTACACAGTCCCTGTTAAAGGACATACCCTATTAGGAGTTGAGAGTAAAAGTGGTCTCACTTCCTAGGCACACTTACCAAAGAAACTTAAAGCCACCCTCAAGGATTTACAATCCAAACAAGTGTATATAAGAAATATACAATCCAGTGAATTTTCAGATAGCAACTATCTTTTCTTGGTTAGTTCCAATGAAGTACTATAATCACAAACTCTGCTCTACATCCAATAGCCAATCAAGCTTCACATCTTTCACACATGTCTGTCTTTTCAATTGCCTTTTCATCATACCACCATCTTTTTAAAAGAAAATATCTCTCATATATACCCTATTACAATAATTGATTAGGTCAGACAATTAAGATTTCCCAATATATAAATAATTATTTAACCCCTTGCTAGGATACACACGATACCTAAAACAAGTAAACATCAATTACAATACATCAAATATAATCCAAGATCCACAATCCACGCTCACAATCCACAATGCATGCTACATCTCTGAAGTCGGCTCCAAATAGGTCTCCTCCAGAATACACGCCTCAACTAACATAATCAACAATCACATGACTTGCAAAATTACATTATCAATTAATCAAAACCAAATAACTAGTTCCCAAATTATGAGGCACAGAAATTTTATGCAAGCGATGACAGAGCAGAGTCCAATTTGCAATTATCACGTGACCCAGAACCCTAATCACTGGCATTCACACCGTCACGGAAAGAAATCTCTCCTGCCATGGGCAACTGCTAATGGCGAAGCTAATCTTCTCTCCCGAAGACATGATCATGAATGGAACCCTAAGTGGTTCTCTAAATATGTTTATTCTGCACCACGACCCAGGTATGTTACTTCGGTATATGATTTGAATAAGAAATTCTTCGTGTTTTATAGAACCAGGTATGCTTGTCATTTCAAATCTTCCTATTTTGAGAATCCGTAGAATTTCATCTCTAGAATAGGTAGTGCAGGAAGGAATCTTTCTCCTGCTAGGTTTCTCCCAAGGGTAAAACCATGAGCTTCACTAGTCTCTAAGGAAACATGGCAACCGGCTTACAAACATAATGCTTAGAGATTTAAAAGCTTTAAACATAGTAAAACCAAGGAAAGCCTATACCCGCATGCCTGTAATTTTGAGATTCCTACCTTTAATCATTTTGGGTGTCTGCAGAGAGAGAAAGGTATAGGAGGTAGAAATGATAATATATACACCCTTCCTCACTATAGAAATAAAGTAAAACCTAACTCTGTTAAAACCCTACCTAATAAATTTCATTCCCCGATATCCCCAATTTTTGATAACACAACCAGAGAAGACTTTATCATTAAGGGTGAATCCCTCTTTTCAAAAGGTTTTAGGGATCATTGTGCAGCTATAGGTATGTACGAGAAATGGCATGGACATAAATTAGAGGAGAATATTTTTCAGGGTTTGGCTCCACGAATCCTTTGGAGAACATGTGAGTTTGAATTTTTTATATGATAACTACTTTTATGTGGAACTCAAAGATGTAGAAATTAGAAACAAATTATTATCTGAAGAGTGCATTTATTTTTTAGGGAACACAATCAAATTTATTAAATGGAAACTAAATTTTAACAAAAATATGTTTGACGGTTTTTCAGTTCCTATTTGGGTTAAAATTGAAAATAAGCCAGTAGAATTGATGCATAGAAAGATTATTTCCCAAATTGGAGGTAGTGTAGGGAAAATGATAGGATTAGAACATAATTTATTAGATTCATCTGATGTTAAAATCTTGATTCTAATAGAGGACAAGTTTTCCTTCCCTATTAATTTTAAATTTGAAACTGACCAATTCACTTATCAGCTTAGCATAGCCAAATTCTATAGCAAGATTTCGCAAAAAAATTGGTGGAGTTCTAGAAATGATATTAATAATTCCATTATAGATAATATGACTGACCTTAAAGTTTTTTTTTAAGAAGGACTCTAATGGCCACATTGGAAATGAAGGAGTACGCATGTATCCTCTATTTCAAAAATCCACTAAACTATCTCCTACGGTAGCCTTTCTGGCTAAAGGGGGGTTTGTTATTAACCCCTATGATTACCAAGTGCCTAAGATGCTAGGCACTTAGCATAAGTCCCTAGATAGTTTAACTATTAATTCTATAGACAAACTCTCCATACAACAATGTGTTAACCAAACAGATAACAATGGAGCTATAAACTCAGTAAACAATGTTTTGATAAATCAAGAAAACCAAGAATTTGAGAACTTAGGGAAGGTAATCATTGAACCAAGAAATAAAAGTATGACTAATTTTTAGGCTCCTAATACTAAACCAACCTGTATAAATAATTATTTGACTGATTCATTAGATGAAGAAACTAGCGATGTAGAAGATAATAAAAGGAGGAAACTCAAATGGATTAGGAAAATAGTAGAGCTAAATAAAAATATAATAGCAGAGGATATTATCCACTACCATGTAGCAAAGGAAGCAATATTAAAAGCTCAGATAGATTTAGATGTGAATGACAGCGCAATTTATGAACAACATAAACAAACTACTCCCACCCAGCTGGTTGGCAATGATGGAGCTAGCAAACTTACAGGAACAGAGAATCCTAATACTAATTATGATTTTAAGGATGAAATAGAGGAAAATGAAATTGAAGAGATTAATGAATTTTTAGGACTTAATAATGATTCTGATGACATGGTCGTTCTTCAAGTCATTGAATCTATGAGTGGAGACACTTTAGAAATGAACAATCCCTTCAACAATGGAGAGGTAGGTAGTGAGATTAGTAACTTAGGATTAGCAATTTCCTCAAATGATAAGGAGCACCCAGACTATCCAAAGTAGACAAAAAAGAGGGGAAGGAAATCTCTAAAAGAATTACGACAAAAGGATGGAGGTGCTTTGGGACAAGTTAAAATTGTGGAGATTATACATGAAGGGAAGGGGAAGTACCTTCCCAATGTGCCATGAAAATAATATCGTGGAATGTTAGGGGCCTAAATGCCCCTAACAAAGAACTCCTTCTTAAGAGAAGCCTAACTTCTCTAGAGGCACACCTTTATTTAATACAAGAGACCAAACTAGGAGAGGAAGGGTATACAAACCTTGGCCGTAAAATAGGAATTTGGGAAATTAAGGGAGAGAATTCAGTAGGGGCTTTTGGAGGTCTGGCTTTTATATGGAACCCGAGGTTTATTCTTCCAACCTTTATCATTTCCAAACCCCAATGGATGGCAGCAAAGATTAAGAACTATAGTACTAATCTGGAATTCACCATTATTAACATTTACGGCCCAAAGTTCCTTCATGAGAAGTGAATAATATGGTAGGAAATAGATACCTTTATTCAAACTAACCTAGATTTGAACTTTATTTTGGCTAGGGAATTTAATTCAATCTTAGACTCTAGAGAGAAATCAGGAGGATCTACGGGTACATCCTAGACAATGGTAGAATTCAAGGAATGGATACGAATCATTAATGCAATGGATATCCCATTTGATAATGGTTTGTATACTTGGTCAAATAAAAGAATTAACTCAGAACTAATCAATGAGAAATTAGATAGATTCCTGTATATTGGTGATCGAACAAATTTAAAAGTTAATATTAAAGCCAACATTGTAGCACACTCAAGATCTGATCATTATCCAATTAAATTAGAATTAATCGAAGAGCTTAAACCTAAAAAGAACCCCTTCAAATTTGAGAAAATGTGGCTTAAAATTGAGGAATGCATACTCAAAATAGAAGAATGGTGGATAGAAAAACTCTTTAAAGGTTCTAAAACTTTCATTCTAAATTCAAAATTGAAACATTTAAAACATAGATTAATAACATGGAATAAATAACAGTTTGGAAACATTTTTGAATAGAAGGAAGGATTGGAAAAGGACATTAAAGATCTAAATGAGGTCATTGTTCAGAGATGGGATGAATGTGGAAACATATAATAGAGAGAAGAAACTTTTAGGGGAGTATGAGGATATATTGGGTAAAGAAGAGTCATATTGGAAATAGAGATCTAGGGAAGTATGGTTAAAGGAAGGAGACAAAAACACAAATTTTTTTCATAACAGCTCTAAAGCTAAACGTAAATTTAACAAGATAAGTAGTATTAGAAAGGAAAATGGTACCATTATAGAGAACCCATAGAGCATAGTAGAGGAGACAGTTAGGTACTTTGAAGGAACACTAAATAATTTTGAAGGATCAAATAGAACATCCCAAATTGAGATCTTAAATAATATCCCTAGTGTTATTAAGAGAGAGCATAACCAAATACTAATTGCTAAATTCACCCAAGAGGAAGTTGAAAAAGCCTTGAAACAACTCCACCTTGAAAAATCCCCTGGACTTGATGGATTCCCAAACTTCTTCTATAAACAATGCTAACACATCATAGGGGATGAGGTTGTGGCGAAATTAGAAGGGATGAGGAATTCAGGGGGGATTCTTCAAGAAATTAATAATACCTTTATTGTATTGATACCAAAAAAAACAAACCCCGGTGGGCTGGATGATTACAGACCTATATCTTTATGTAACTCAATATATAAACTATTAACTAAAACCTTAGCAAACAGACTCAAAGTATTTTTACCTCTACTTATTTTGGAGGAGCAATCAGGCTTTATCCCTGGCAGGTCCATCTTAGATGGAGAAATAATAGCTCAAGGGGTGATACACACTATCCAACATAACCATAACCCAAGTATGTTCATAAAACTTGACATTAGGAAGGCTTATGACAAAGTAGACTGGCGATTTTTATGCAAATGTCTGGAAACATATGGTTTTTCTAAACAGTGGATTAACCTAATTTTTGAATGCATATCAGGGGCTAAAATGTTGATAATGGTAAATGGTAATCCTATGGGCTTCTTTAATATTACATAGGGCATCAGGCAAGGGGATCCCTTATCACCTTTTCTTTTTGTCATTATGACTGATACCCTGAGCAGAACACTTACTAAAGAAAGACATGAAAACTTGCTATGTGGTGTCAAGATTACCGAGGAATTGGAAGCTTGTACACATCAACAATTTGTTGATGAAAAGCTCCTTTTTGGCCAAGAAAATGTTAGGGAGGCTACCGCATTCAAACGGGTACTTAATCTATACTCAATGGCCTCAGGACAACATATAAACAAGGAGAAATCTAAGATATATTTTCTTAACACCCCTAGAGAGGACCAACTAAGGATCAGTAGGATCTTAGAATATAAAATAGGGGATTTCCTATGCAAATACCTAGGATTGTCTCTAGATAAAGGTAACAGATCAACCCACTTATGGAGTAAGGTCTTAATAAATATTGAAAAGAAAGCGGAATCTCTGAAAGGAAAATGGCTAACAAATGCTAGGAAAACTACAATGATAAAATCAGTTCTCTCAGCTATTCCCATTTATCAAATGATGTGTCTTAGTCTACCAAGAGGAATAGAAAAGGATATTAATAGGAAATTAAAAAAAAAATTTGGCAAGGTCCAAATGACAAAAAAAGAGTAGGTTTAATTGGATGGGATAAAATATGCAAACCCTTGGAAGCAGGAGGGCTAAATGTCAAAAATATTAAACAACAAAACTTGGCTTTAGGAGCTAAATTAGTGTGGAAAATGTATAGAGATTCGGAGGCAAAGTGGGTTAAAACTCTAAGATTCAAATACCTAGATGGTAGGGATCCGCTAAGTATTTTTAGACACCTCTCTCCTCCAAAGGGATCTAAAACATGGAACTTCATACTGGAGTGTAGGAAGGTCATTACATAAAATATCACGTGGGATATTGGAAATGGTAGCAAAGATTTATTCTAGGAGGACTCCTGGAATGCTTGTCCCCCTCTCTGTACTACTCTCAATAACGATCTAGAAATAAACATTGTGAAGCAAGCTAAAGGTATCTATGTTAAAGATTACATAGAGATAGAAGGAGACAACCCAGCTTTAGGATGGAAGTGGAAGACCCTAAACAACCTTGGAGTTTCAGAAGCCTTTAAAAATAAAGTGGAACAAGCCATTCTTAGTAGGAATATAAACCCATCAAGGGATCCTGACAGAATTATTTGGGCCAAATCCAAAAATGAGGAATATAGCACTAAGTTTGGTTATAAATCTATGAATACAGAAGAACAAATTTGAACACCTCTGCCTATTGACCTATGCTAGAGAAAATTATTCTTACCTAAAGCTGGAATGTTCACTTGGGCTTCCGCCCAGCATAGGATTCTGACTGCTGAATGGTTTCAAAAATAGGATACAATGACCCATCAAGATGTGTTTTTTGTGAGAAGGAATGTGAGTCTATTGATCACATCTTTACCAACTGTGAATATTCCTACAAATGTTGGATGTGGCTAGCTAAAAAGCTAGAATGGAGAATGACATTACCCAATAATTTGGTTGACATTCTTACATCATGGCCGTGATGGAATGAGTATGGTGTGTATGACAAGATTTGGGCAATTGCGCCTTCCATAATTATATGGGAATTATGGAAGGAAATAAATAGAAGGATTTTTAAGGATAAAAAGATAGATCTTGACCAATTTCTCAACAAAATAGAGGCAAGCATAGTTGAGGTGGTAAACAACCATAACATGAATGGCCGAAAAGATATGGTTTTTTCTCACTATGATGAAAGAATACGCAAATTGTGGTATGGTCTTAAAATACCACCCTTTATTGGCCTAAGTAATGTAGACAAGGAGGCCTTAAGATGAAACTGTATATGGAAACCACCAACAGAGGGATGGGTAAAGTTAAACTTCGATGGCGCATCTAAAGGCAATCTAGGTAAAGTAGGTGTTGGATGCTGCATTCATAATGAATTAGGAAATTTGATGGCTTCCAAAACTGTATCTTTAGGAGTAGCAACCAACAACGAAGCTGAAGGAATTTCCCTAATAGAAGGTTTATTACTATGTAAACGTCTGAACCTAGGAAGTATAGAGATTGAAGGTGACTCTTCGTTGATTATAAATTCTATAAGAACAGGTGGAACACAGAATTGGAAACTTAATGGATTAATTAAAAGAGCCCTAAACATATTAACTTTTTTCAAAGAATACACTATTAATCACACCTATAGAGAAGGTAATAAAGTACTCAATCTGTTAGCTAACAGGGGAGCAGAAGGAAGGAATGAAGAAACTATGTGAGGATAACTACGAATAAAAGAGAAGGCAAGAGAAGACAAATTATAGAATATAAAATGACACATAATACTAAATACATCAAGAAGAAGGAAAATAGGTTTTCAGAATGTTTAGGAAACATAGAAAAAAGTAAATAGGACCTTTAGTAATTATAGGAATAATTAAACTAAATAAGAAGACAAAACAAATTAAGGAATAGAAAATGCCAGGAAGACAAAAAACCAATCGGTTGGTGTACTACCGCAATCCTTAAATCTATATATTGTATGTTGGTATTATGTTGAGATAAGGCAAGCTAGGAAGAAGGCAAATGGCTACTGCTATCAAACTATGATGCACTAAACGACATCTAGCCTTTGATCGAAACATTTCTCTAAGGAGAATAAAAAAGGTATTTCTTAATACTCATGATATAATTATAAGAGCAGTTTATATCATTCTAGTAAGAGAATACATAGAAAATGATAACCATTATAGGGTGAATTCAGACATCCCCGCAATGTTCACTGCATCAGCCTTACACGTAGATCCAGATATTAGGGATATTGGGATACTTTGTAGAAGATTCTTTAAGACAAAATATTTGGTCGATCTGGGGAAGGTTATTGCAAGCATTAAAGAAGATCTGACAATACCAAGGCCAAGGGACTATCAACAATACATGGGAGATATTAATAGCATTCAAACTTACCTAATATTGATCATAGCCGATAGGAATAGGTATACTGCAGAGCTACCAACCATATCAAGGAATTTAGAATTCCTATTCATCTATATGCATATCAGATCTACAAGAGATCCTGGGTGGTTGGACAAATTTGTAATAGAGGATGATGTAGGGTTGAAAATTCATAATGATGAAATTTATGACGAAGAATAACACAATGAATTGTATGTTTTATTATGATGTTAAAAAAACAAGGAATCAATGAGAATATTATTCAAACAGGTAATATAGAAGCTAAAATAGGTATTAAATATATGTATGTATGAATAGGAGATATATTTGCATAATCATATGTGGATAGGTATAATACAGAGGGAATAAATTAATTCTTTTATTCCTTTTCAAATTATATATGTTTGCAGAGATTATCCATAGGGAAAATATAGTTATGAGATTGAAAACAAGTGCTATTAAGGATGGAATGGTTGTAGTAGAGATAATTACAATTTGCAGATTAGTTATATTTGGATATCAATCAAGAAAGTTTAATCATATAGGAATGACCTTCAAATATATATATGGCTGTTAGAAAAGACAATTTTAATATGTTTTGATATAACTTAAGATAGAAGTTAACATCTAAAGTATAGACCGTACAAATCTAAGGATTTATGTAGGAGGCAAAAGGGGATATGATTGCATATTTACTAGTTTTGCTTAGGGTAGCAACCTTTAATAAATATATTCCCACAATATAATTAAATGAAGTACCAAGGTAACATGTCAGTTATGCAATCTCATTTAGAAGTAATGATAAGGAGTAAGGAAACATGATTAAGCAATATGTGGATCATCCTCACAGAAACATTATAGAATTAAAGTACACTACTGCAAACTAATAAAAAATGTGAGAGTATTATGGCATCATTAATCGATAGCAATTAAAAAAAATTCACATGGTAGACACAACCGAAAATGATGAAGACAGCTACACAACAACTAGCAAAGCAATAACTAAGTGATAGGATACCTTAAAGGAGAAGGAATTCACTTAGCCATAATCCACTCAAATTATATAAGAACAAGGAATCAACATTAACATCGATAGCAAAAAGAGTTTAAACAATATAGAGGAAATAACAGGTACTCCGGTTTTAGGATCCGCCAAGATGTTTACCAATGTACGAACTTTTTACATTAAGCTATCCTGGGACATGGCTTTCTTGGGAAAAATTACTCCAGAGCGCTGGAATAAAATCCTGAAACCCATGGACGATCTAGCCAAAAGGGCAATGGAAAGGATTATTGGGGACGTATATTATGACTATAGCTTCACAATGCGCACTAATGGTGACATTGTTGGTGTCTTTATCTCATGTATGCTGCGAGCAGGTTATACAAAGGTGGAAACCATAGAGCTTAGTAAGAAAGTATTCATCAGTAAAATTCTGAAGGGTTTTGAGAATGTTGTTAGCAGTATAAATTTCAATCAAATGATCCCATATCTAGAAGATTACATGAATACAGCAATAGGAAAGCTGGAACACGAAGGCAGAGTTAAACACAGACCATGCCTAATAATTAAAGATACAGATAGCTTCGACAATAATTGCAAATAGGTTAAAAGAAACATCGACTTTCTAATTACTTGGCAGCATGTGAAGGAAGTTACAGATCCTAATTGGTTACTGTAGAATTTTAAGGCAAAAGGTTTCAGTATTAACACGAATGTTGAACACTTGGATATGGGCCAAATCCAAAGTAATCCACCACTTTTTATCAAGAAGGGATGGAGGATCTGAACCCCAATAGCCAAAGGGGGGCAGTTGAATGAAGAGGACATGGATGAGGAGATAATGATCATAAAAAAGGAGTAAATCAGCCAGATCCATACTAGAAGGTTTTTTGCTTCAATACAGAATTTAAATAAATATGTACAGATATGCCTCCTTTAAACGTTTTAGGAAAGGATAGATATAATAAATATAGACATGGAAAGTATATAGATGTATTGAAAGTATAGAGATCTCAGAAGTTTATAATGTGAAGTTAATATTAATATAATATGTTATGAATATCTTCTTAACAGGGAGTGCATGTACTAAGGTATATATATATATGTGTGTGTGTGTGTGTGTGTGTGTGTGTGTGTGTGTGTGTGTGTATATATGTATGTATGTATGTATTTATACATATATACATATAGAT
>MU228359.1:1059470-1076222 GCA_018584345.1 Thuja plicata | reverse complement strand
ATAACATTGAGATAGGTATAAGTAGGAATACACACTATTTAGAAGGATTTATTAACAATGAATAGAGGTGCACATAAATAAAGATATGTTTCTAAAATATGAATAAAAGGAGTAATAGAAGACAATATTGGTAGAAGGAATGGACTAACCTTATATATTCAAAGGGTTTGTGTATAAAGAAAGGCCATGCAGGAATAGGTATGGAAAAAGCACCAGAGTATACTGATAGCCAAAAATGTTGATCGGAAAGGACTTGATTCAGAGGATACAGGTTTATAATAAGAGGACTGATCAGAACACAGACTGTAACATAACAATTAGAAATTGAAGGAAGTACTGAAAAAACTGGATGCATTTATATATTTTCAAAAAACAAAATGGATAAGATCCATAGTTTTTTTTTTTTCTGTAAATGAGGGAATGCCCTCATAATTTTAATGTAAATACTGATCTGGACCTTGGTCCTAGGCTAGACTAGAGGTTTTCTTCTCCATTCTTTCCTACCAATGCCCGTAGCGAATGGAGATTTGTAAAACTGTGATTTATATTAATAAAATTTTGGCCACGACCTTTTACCGATAAAAAACAAAAAAAATAATCACATGACTTGCAAGCAATAAAAAAAATTACTCAACATGAATTCTATCATCTCTTAAGTGCGCATACCCTGAATCATCATCGCCTGTAAGATATACCCAAAACACAGATACTTGCTTTGTAAAGCATCACTGTCATAGTCCAGAAACCAATTTTCACTAAAACATTTGTAACAACTCCAATATGCAATATTAAGCCAAGTAACCTTTGAAATAAGATTATCACACATCCTTCTTCATATCATCATCTTCTCTCATTCTAATTCATCTGTACAATATCCATAGACTTTTATTAGTCATCATACAATATTAATAACTAGTATGTTATCTCCACAGGAACATGAATGCCAAAAACATCTGTATTACCCAATTCTAATATCATCCAACATAATCAACCTCCACAAGTAGATCCAATGAAAAATAAAATTTAACAGAATACCCAATGCAAACCTCCAGACTTAGAGATGCACCAGCTAGGCAATTCATGTCATCAAGAGAACCCATTGAATCTGTCTTGAAACAACTATTACAGTAAAACTTGATCTATTTGACCGATTTGAAAGAAGAGCATACAATAAAACCTAAGTGATGGAGAGACCATGAATATTGTGAATACCACTGGTTTAGGGGGAACAAGACAACCACATGTTTCCATTAAAACATGCCATCCAATATTTAATCGATCAAGACATAATTGAAGTGCAACATCTAAAAATCTCCTCCAATACTGATCACACAATATTTAAGACTCCATTACCTAATTATGGGAAGGGAAAATATGTTAACCTTACTATGATGATATTATTGAGAGGGGAGTAGTGAATGAGGAATCTACCAATTTCAACATTTAAATACTTTTCACTTATGTACCAAAGCAAAAATTCAATAATCAAATGTAAATGTGAAACCACAAAAAAATACAACACAAAGAAACAAGACTTTTGGTATCATGGAAACCCAAATTAGGGAAAAACCATGGTGGGGATGGCACCCAAAAATTTGTACTCTTCTAAAGTATGCCCTATGAAAGGCTTTGCCTTGTTAAAGACATTTACATGTACATGACAAAATGTAACATTGTGAGAGGACTTAGAACACTTATTATAGTGCCACCATACATGATTTCAATACAATAAAGATTTGTCAAGATCTACCTCACTTGAGGATTTCCATCACTTTGTTGTAGCTATCAGGAAACAAGAAGTAAGAATGATCTGTGAAATAGAAACCTCCTTTGCTTGATCAGGTCCTCTATAGCTCAAATAATATTATTCACATTCTCCTCTAGCACTTGGCTAGACCGCACCCTCTATCTCTTCTTCCTTCTTCACCGACATACAATCAACTCACTTCTTCACCTTCTTCTTTTTAGTTTATATTGATTTTCTTTTCTTAGGTTTCCACCGCCATAGAAAACCCTAAAACATAATACCTTTTCAATCTAACCATACACATGGCTTCATATCACATATCTCTATGTCTAATTTCAAATTTATTGACCATGCCTTTCCTCTGACAGACTTAATCAAGAAATTAAATTATTTTATCAAGTATTTCCCTTCTTGACCGATCAGCTTGCTCAAATCATCTTTACACACTCATCTCAATGATATAACCATTAAAAAATTATTTCCAGTTGTCCATTCACATTCTCCAATGAATTATGACCAATAACATTTGAATATAACAACAATTGAAATCACTGATACCAATCAAATCGTTAGCCGTTTAGAAACTTAACACTTTTCAAATGTCACTGTTTATCCTTTGAAATATCTCATATCTTTTCTCCAAATGAATCACGATTATAGGATTAGCATCTAGTATCTTCGGGTAACCTCTTGAAAACATTCGAACATAAAAAAAAATCAAACACATCGTTCCATAGTGATAGAATCATCTTATTCTTGTTAATTGTTGTCTAAACAATTTCACTATCTTTGGTTCACTTTGCTAAATTTATCTCACTGGTCATCACCACAAGTTAAAATTTTACATGTAGTATCCAGACATGTTTTCAAACACTTTTTTGGAACAACACCTTAAAATATTTCCATTAGCATCTCATAAATTTAATAGTTGACATCAATGACAATACCATAATTGGTCATTGCTCAAGCATACCTATCATGTCTCAAACCACTTTACCTTACACATATGATCAACCACTTCCTTCACTTCATTTCTCTGCATCATTTATGTCATCAATCTCTCCCTTTGGCATTGATGGCAACACAAAAAATCAACACATACCTCTTTGTCTCTTTACCTGTGTGTCCCAAAGAAATATGACTAACCAATTGATCACATCCATAGATTCTTCAATTTCAACTCCATCTTGAAGTTCTCAGCTTCCAATCATTAGCCTTGTAGAGTCTAATTTGTATAGTATCTCCCCCTAAGATGTAAACTCCATTTAGCTGACTGCGCACTGAATGTGCCAAACACCTGTACCAAATTGTTTATGGTACATTCTCCCCCTTTGACAATAATGCCAAAGTTTCCAAAAAACAACATCTCTCTGAATTCTAGTTCAACATTATCTTACATATTAACTATTCCTAATGCAAAATTTGGCACTAATACATCAATCCAAGTTAAGATACAATAGTAAAGTTCCAGGATTGATTTAGTACAACATCTTCTCAGTTAAGTGTAGATAGGGGAGTGAACCCTAACTTAATTCTCAATTATTAAAACCTATCCTTAGGTAGAGGCTTAGTAAAGATATCAACAATTTATTCGCTGGTTGGAATGTATTCCAATCTTACCTCTTTCTCTTGAACTTGTTCTCTAAGAAAATGGTACTTTATAGAAATATGTTTAGTCTTAGAGGGCATCACTGGATTCTTAGAAATGTTTATATCACTAGTATTATCACAATGAATAACAATAGGTTCAGTCACCTTTTCTTGTATACCTTCAAGTAGTTTCTTAATCCATACCATCTGAGTGCAATTGATGGCAACACCAACACATTCAGCTTCAACAGTAGATTGTGAAATACAATTATGCTTCTTACTTGCCCAAGCAACAAGTATTTCACCTAAGAAATATGCTCTACCGCTTGTACTTTTCCTATCATCCATATTTCTATCCCATTCAACATCAATATAAACATGTAGTGAAAAATATCCTATGTAACCATACCAAAGTCCATAATCTGTTGTTCCTCTTAAATATCTTAATATCCTCTTTAGTGTAGTCAAGTGCATGTAGCCTTAGGATTCGCTGAAAATATTGCAACCAAACCAACTGCTTGTGCAATATCCAGTCTACTATGCATAACATACTGTATCTTTCCAATCATAGATTAGTAATTAGTCTGATCAACTTCATCAGATTTATCATTCTTAGATAGTTTTCAACCTATAACCATTGGGGTTGCAACAAGTTTTGATTCCTCAAATCCAAAGGTCTTCAACATCTCTTAGATGTATTTAGAGTAACTGATGTAGATGTTGTTATCAAGCTATGAAACTTGCAATCCAATGAAGTATTTGATCTCACCTATCATTGAAATTTCAATTTCCTTTCTCATTTGTTTAGCAAATGCTCTACTTAGGTCATCATTGCCTCTAAATATTATATCATCTATAAATATTTCAGCAAGTAGTAACTTGTTTTCTTCATCAAGCTTTAGATAAACATTATTGTTGTCAGTTGTTCTAACAAGTCCAATATTTATAAGATATGAGTGGAGTTTCTTGTACCATGCTCTAGGTGCTTGTTTCAGTCCATATAGTTCCTTCTTTAGTTTGCAAACCAAATCTTGTTCACCATTCTTCTCAAAACCATTAGGTTGTTCAATATAAACCTCCTCTTCTAGTATACCATTTAGAAAAGTAGATTTCACATCCATTTGATAAACCTTGAATTTCTTGTAAGATGCATAAGAAGTAGTATCCTCACTCCTTCTAATCTAGAAATAGGTGCAAAGATCTCACCATAATCCTATCCTTCCTCTTGTGCATATCCTTTGCAAACAAGTCTTTCCTTGTTTCTCACCACTTCTCCTATTTCATCCATTTTATTTCTAAATAACCATTTATTCTAATCAAACTATTATCTACAGGTTGGGGTACTAGAGTCCAAGTTTCATTCTTATTTATCTATTCTATTTCTTCTCTCATTGCATTCAACCAATCATCATCTTTCAATGCATCCTTAGTAGTTCTAGGCTCAAACTTATAAAGTAAGCAAGTGCTCTCTCTAGCATTCCTTCTAGTTAATACTCCAACATTCTTATCTCCAATTATTTGCTCAGAAGAGTGATTTAACTTAACATACCTTGGTAAGGTAGGCTCAAATCTTGGTTCCTCATCTTCATTAAGAATAGGCATGTCATCCTTTTCTTGTTCCTCTTGTCTTTGTTCATTCTGTTCAACAGGTTCATCTTCCATCACCGTTTGCATATATGTTATCCCATTGTAATCTTTAGGTTTCCTGTTTCTTTCTTCATCATTTTCATCAGAAAACTCATCCACTTTCACATTATCACTCTCAATGATCTTATTTGTCTTCTTGTTTAGACACTTGTAGGGTTTACTCTTAGATGAATATCCCAGAAATATTCCTTCATCAGTTTTAGCTTCAAACTTTCCTATGTTTTCATCCTTCTTAATAAAGAATCTATTACCGAAGATTTTGAAATAACTTACATTAGGAGTGTGTCCATACGACAATTCATAAGGTACCTTTCTTTTTCTTTTCTTGATCAAAACTTTGTTCAGAGTGTATATGACAATGCTAATAGCTTCTCTCCAAAACATTTTTGCATCATCAAAGTCCCATCACATTCAACCACTGACTTGTTTCCTCTTTCAATTATTCCATTCTGCTATGGTTTCCTAGGAGAAGACATGTGTCTCTTAGTTCCTTCTTCTTCACAATAGGAAACAAATTCATGTGATGTAAATTCTCCGCCCCTATCTAACCTTGAGTATTTTAGGTTCCTACCGGTTTCCTTTTCCACTCTTTCTTTGTAAATATTGAACATATGAAAAGCTTTTGATTTCTCTTTAAGAAACATAGTCCACATCATCCTTGAATACTCATCAATGCAAAACATAAATTACTTATCTCCATAATAACTTTGAGTTCTCATAGGACCACATAAATCAGTATGCACCAAATCAAGTATATTCTCAGATGTGTAGACTTCACTATTGAATGTAGAACTAGTAAGCTTCCCAAATTGAAAATCCTTACAAACAACATTATTAGGTTTCACAAGATAGGGTAGACCTATAACAACCTTCTTTTACTGACTTTGATTAGGTTATCAAAATTAACATGAGAAAACCACTTATGCCACAACCAACTGTCTTCTACCTTTCCAATCAAGCATTTCTTAACAAATGGATTTAAGTAGAATAAGTTACCTCTTGTCAATCCTCAAGTAGAAATAATATTTCCTTTTTTTTTCTTTATCTTTCATGTTCCTTCACTGAATTATAAATCAAATCCTTTCTGATTTAGTTGAGAAACACTCAACAGGTTGTAGTTAAATCCTGATACCTAGTAGACATCATCACCATTTATATTTTCATTTAGTGCTATAATGCCTTTACCTTTTACCATATAGGGGATGTCATTACCAAACTTAACTAATCCTCCACCAAGTTCTTCAATCTCAATGAATTTAATCTTCTCAACGGTCATGTGGTGTATGCACACTGTCAATAATTTACTTCTCACTCTTGTTCATAGTTGATATCAATGCAGTCTCACTACCTTCTATATTTTCTTCCTTCACAACAACAAAGATTATCTCCTCAACATCATCATTATCTGATTCATCATGTGTAACACCTTCCTCAGCTAGATAAAATGTTTTCTTTCCTTTATCGTTGTATCTCTTGTTCTTTTCTTTCTTATTGTTCTCAGGTCACCTATATGCAATATGTCCAATCTTACTACATGAAAAGTATTTGAAGGGTAATTTTCCTTTATAATTTCCCTTACCTCTGGGTAACCTTCTAGAAAACAAAGCTTCTAATTCCTCTTGTTCTTTTTCCTCATATATTGTATCATCAATATTACTTCCATAAAATAATAAATAAGTTTGAATAGTAAGCTTAGAATTTCTTCTAGAGTTTAGTTGGGCATTAAATACTGCATCAGTTCTAGGCATGCTATTATCATAATTTCTCAATTCAAAGGAAGTTAAATTTCCAACCAAAGAATCAACAATAACTTGTATAGTTCCTAAAGACCTTACTTCTTGTATAGAAAAACTCTAATTGTCTAATGTGGCAATAAGATTCTCAGGATTTTTCTTACCACATCATCTGTAGTGATGGCTCCACCAACTCCTCTAATTGTATTCAATACCTCCTTGATTCTCTGACTATAATTCTCAATGTTCTCTCCTTTATACATCCTCATGTCATCAAAATTTCCCTTTAAGCCATCAACCTTAGCTTTTTTCACATGTGAATCTCCTCCATAGAATATTTTCAGCTTCTCCCACATTTCATGAGCAGTGTCAAGATCTTGCACATTGATAAATTTTGCATCTGATAAGGTACTTGCTATTGCTTCCATAGTTGTAGTTTGTTCTTGGTTTGTCTTCAACTAATTAGTAGACATGGTTCCAATAGGTAGAACATATCTTGTAGTCACATGATCCCAGTACTGGTCACCCATTCCTTTCAAGTACAACTTCATCCTTCCACACCATAGTGTGAACTATCCTTGTTGAACTTAGGACCTTCCTTTCTCATCATCTTGTCAAGATCTTTTCCTCAAGTTGTTAAACTTCTTCTCCAAGGACCAATGTTATGATACCAATTTTTAACCTTACTATGATGATATTATTGAGAGGGGAGGGGTGAATTAGGAACCTACCAATTTCAACATTTAAACACTTTTCACTTATCTACCAAAGTAGAAACTCAAAAATTAAATGTAATGTGCAACCACAAAACATCCAACACAAAGACACAATTTTTTTGGTATCATGGAAACCCAAACTAGGGAAAAACCATGGTGGGGATGGCACCCATAAATATTTACTCTTCTAAAGTGCGCCTTGTGAAAGGCTTTACCCTGTTAAAGGCATTTACATATACATAACAAAATGTAACCTTGTGAGAGTATTTACCTAAATCTCATAACAAGCCTGTACCTTGTGAGAGGTAGCCTTTTGAGAGGACTTAGAACACTTATTATAGTTCCACCATATAGGATTTTAATACAATAAAGACCTGTCAGGATCTACCTCACTTGAAGATTTCCAACACTCTGTTGTAGCTGGCAGGAAACAACAGGTAAGAATGATCTATGAAATAGAAACCTCCTTTGCTTGATCAGATCCTCTATAGATCAAACAAAATTCTTCACATTCTCCTCTAACACTTGGCTGGACTACACCCTCTGTCTCTTCTTCCTTCTTCACAGACACATGGTCGACCCACTTCTTAACCTTCTTCTTTTCAGTTTGTATTGCTTTTCTTTTTTCTTAGGTTTCCAGCACCATAGAAAACCCTAAAATGTAATACCTTTTCAATATGACAATACACTTGGCTTCATATCACTTACCTCTATGTCCAATTTTAAATTTATTGACTGCGCCTTTCCATTTATTGATTTAATCAAGAAATTAAATTATTTTATCAAGTATTTCCTTTCTTGACCAATCAACTTTCTCAAATCATCTTTACACGCTCATCTCAATTATATAACCATCAAAAAATTGTTTCCAGTTATCCATGCATATTCTCCAATGAATTATGACGAAGCCAAAATGGAAGCAACAAAGGACCTTATAACAGAAGAAAAACTAGAGGAAAAAAGGATGTCATAATGGAAGAAAAACCTAGAATCAATTTGGAAGAAAAAAAGAAGCTATTTTTGACAAAATCTGGTGCAACATATGGTGCAAAAGATCATGTAAAAATCGACACAAAAAAGGGCACTAAATGCTAGAGGCACTTGGGCATTGAATTTTGCATTGTCACAAAGGCTCATTTCAATGACAAAAATACACTAAAATCTGATGCTATTTTAGGTGCTAATCGCCTATTTTGTTGTAGTGTGATTTCCCCATTCTATCCATGAAACCAATCAAGCATAAAACACATATTTTGGTCTAGGTGTGGTAGACCTGGAACACTTTCAAGTTAGTTAGAAAGTAGAAGTAACAATTGTACATGACATTAAGTAGTTACAAATAGTTTTCCCATAATGAAGGATGTTTTATGAACCATGTAAGTGATAAAAAATATATATGAATAAGAATAGAATCAAGGAAACCAAATTTGAAGTGATATCATATCTAGGAAAATTATCTTATCTATAAGACTTCATGATTTTCTATCACACATATTCATGAGGCATCAACTTAAAAAATAGACATTAAGGTAGATCATTTGATGTCAAGAGGAAAGATTGTTTACCATTGTTGATAAAAGAGATGGATTAAGCATGGTACCAATGATAACTCCACCTTGATACATACATGCCACATTAGAAAAACAAGTGATCAACTATGTTTGAAATACAAGTGCTACTCATTTGTTCATGGGTTCAAGACTTAAGTCAAGTCAACTAAGACATAAACACAAAATAGTTATGAGATAAAAATTAGACAATCTAAAAACACAATGGCTCCAAAGGTTCTCTCTTCTGCCACTTTCCATAGAAAAAACTAAATCTATCAGCTTTACCATTTCTCCCAAGGTTGGAGTCTAGGGTTGTGGGTGTTTCTAGAAATGGTATTGGGGATTCTTGTGATGAATCACTGCCTTCTTCCTCTGTTGCACTTGTTTTGATGCCTGTGGATTTTGAGGTTGAGCATGTCTTTGGTTCAGGCACTTCTTCTAGTGTATGGATTTTTGCTATGGTAGTGCTTGCTAGGTCAAGTGCTTTTGTACTTGTTTTGATTGGGCACTATACTAGGAAATATGGTGTTGTTTATGGGAGAAGTTGTGATCATGTTTCTATTACTACTCTTCCTCTCAAGGAAAAATCTTGGCCTCTTTCCTATGCCAAGACCTCCCCTATGGTGGTTTGTGGTCAAAATGTGGTGGACAATGTGGAATTCTACCAGCATTGCAGGTTGGTTTTTAGATTTGCTAGTTTCTAGCCCTCTCTACTAGATCTTCCATTATTGGGTGATTGATTCTTGGAAACCCTTAGTTTCTGGTAACATTGAGTTGTCCCATTGTGCTAAGGGATTTTTTATTGCTACTTTTGTTTCTTCTAAGGAATGAGATCTGGTGATGAGCAAATTGTGGGTTTGGGGGACTCATTCCCTTTTGACCAAACCTTGGATAGACTCCTTTAACCCTCTTACTAAACCAATCAGTGTGTGTCCAGTGTCAGTTCATCTCCCTAATCTTCCTTTTCATTTTTGAGATAATTCTTTTTTTGAGGCCATAGGAAACTCTAATGGCTATTTCTTAATAATGGATGATACCGTGACCTTATTAGGTCTCTCTACCTTTTCCTGAATCTTGATTGACATGGACATATCCATACCTCTTTGTGGATATGTGGTCCTTATGGTTGGGGATATGCAATGGACTCAATCCCCAACCATTGGATTATGAGGGTCTCCCCTCTCGATGTCATTGGTGGTTTTCTATTGGTCACTTGCAAATTGATTAGTGTCTCTCATGCTATAAAGGAAATGCCACTTGGTGGAAGGAAACTAATGATGAACATCTAATTGTCATGGATTCAGATTCTTCCTGTGATGAAACTTCACAGGCTAATGATAAATCCCTTCAGGATGATGCTCTCACTATTGATTTGGCCTTTTCATACCCAATGGATCTTACCCCACCTCTTGAATCTGGTGTGACCCCCTCTAACCATGCAATCCCTTCTCTGTTTGCTGCTCTTGTTTTGTGGAGTGAACCCAAAATAGTGGGTTACACTTTTTTGGAGGAAGCAATTCCTCACAAAATTTGTGAGGTGGGAGGATTTAGTCGGGTGCTTTCGATAGAAAGTACATGATTGTTTCAATTGAAACATTCTTAGTTTTGATCGAGACTACCTTTTTTTGCTTAGTTTTGATCAAAACTAACTAGTGAATATTTTACTTGGGTTTTACCCATACCCATGTTAAACTAAGAAAGTAATTTCAATGGAAAGTAGTTTTGATCGAAACTAATTAGTTTCGATCGAAACTACTTTCTATCGAAAGTAGTTTCTATCGAAACCCTCTAATTAGAGGCCATTTGCAGAGGCTAATAGAAACCTGCAGTTTTTAGGGCTTCAGGGCTCAAATGGAAGAATAAAGAGACGTCCTTTTGCATCACATAAGTACTCTAAACTATCTTTCTAACAAATATAGATTTGACAATTTTTGAATTAATTAGGTCTATGTTTTTTGACGTGCATCAAATGTAGGTTTTTTATCACATATAAACCTCCAAGTTTTATGTTCAATGAAAAATAGTAGAAAAGTGAAAAAAAATTGAAAAATAATAGTGCCCTCTGGCTTTGAGTCTACTTTCTATAAAAAAAATTGAATTTTGATAAATACACAATAAGTTATACGCTATGCAGTCAAGGTATGTCAAAATTACAGTTTACTCTACTTCAAACATTCATAAAATATGTAATAATCATGATAAAGTCATAAAACCAATTTTATACCCTCTGTATGGATGTTACAAAATCAAATTCAAAAGAATCACATTGATATCTATTTTAGAAAAAAAGTTATGCTCTATGAAGTCAATGTAACATTTTTGAAAATGACATTTTCAGCAACATAGCAGTTTCTCATGGAAGAAAAAAAACCATTCAAATCAATTCAAAAAAAAAATGAAAAACATATATTTAGAATCTAGATAGAAAATCCTAAAAGACTCTAGTTTACTTCATCTTCCAATTTCAAACAGTTTAACGACAATATGCATCCGAATCTGAAAGTGTTTTTCAAAATGTAGACTTCAATGTCTGTTTAGGCAAAAAAGTGTAACCCACTATTGTGGGTTCACCCTGTGTCAACATCTGGCTGACGATGTACAGACTTTTCAATACCCTACCCATTGTGCTAACAATATTTCAAAAAGTATTTCCCCACTTGTTTCCCCTTGTAGTGGTAATCCTAGTAATAGTATTGTGTTGATATTGGTCTGATAATGTAAGAAAGGTCATTCTTTAGTTTCTCATTCTCCCCCCCACATTGTGGGTAAGTTGTCCACCCACTCTTGATGTGGGTTACTATTTATTCTACTAGAGTGTACTTGTTAAATGGTCTATTATTGACCTTGTTGCTTTGGGCCTTTTTGGTCAGTCTTTGTAAGGGTCAACACCGTTATTTTTCTACTTTTTATGGTTGTTAGTTTTGGCTCTTTCAGCCTGTGGTTATATAAGGGACAACGCCCTTTTTTTTTTCTAATTAATATAAAAAATGATTAGACTATCTTGATATTAATAACAAAACCATATCATAAAGATCGCCAATAACAAATTGTAATCCATATATCAATATTTCCATATGAGTGACTTGTTATATCAATGAGGTTATGAGTTAACATCAAGCGACACTTATACTTAATCAAGATTTTCATTAACATAAAGCAATCCATTTTGCATAATCACCAATCAAGGAAGAAGTTAATAAGTGAATTAATAGTGTGGATTAGTTAAGATGATGAAATAGTGCATTAAGCACCAATAAAGAGGCAAATAATTAATTTCCAAGTAGTACAATTTACTAAGGATCAATGAAGAGTTGAAATATTTCATATTCACATCCCTTCATAGATATTAAAGAGACATCAACTTCATTACAAAAATATTGATCATTTAATTAGATTATTCTATATACATTATAGTCTTAAGTGGAGTTATTCCACCTTTGACAAGAATCACCAATTGCATGTGCAAATAGCCTCCATTAGAGACAATGACATAGCAAAACATTGTATAAGAAATAAAGACACATATCAAGGATAGAGATAACAACTTTATATCACCCATCATTGGACCATGACCACTTAACAAGACACTCATCAGATAATAATTCAAGGTCTTTTTAGACAGATCAACAACAAATTAATCACACACAAATAAAGAAGAGATACTAGAAACAAAAATTAGTATATTGCTTTCAGATATAAATTCTATTTTGATCAATATATTATAGTGATATTATTCGTCCCTAGATCAATACAACTTTATAATATCATATCGATACTTATATCAACAAATACTAAATAAATCCATTATCATATTCAGATTGGTATTAGGCATACTATCTCACATGTATATTTAGAGTGATCTTTGTTCTATCCACATTAATCTTGCATAAACATTTGGGACATGAGGTCATCTTTTTTGATCAAAGGTAGTCTCCATTATATTGTAATTATACCATCATCAACAATCATATTAGAATCTTTAGAACTCTTGCATAACCTTGAGATAGAAAACATTTGTGTTATGTACTTTTCTTTTAAGATTTGTTACTATACATATTTGCAAGTCATATTACATAAATAAATTAGTGGAAAATAAAGCTTTGGATAGAAAGAATGTTGAAAATATGTATATTTGGTCATCATTGATGTCAAACTTATTGTCATTGATATCAAACTTGTTGTCATTGATATCAAACTTGTTGTCATTGATATCAATTATGGTCCATAAGGTGTGTTCTGCAGTGTTCCTATATACTCTAGAGTTATGCAGTGACAATAGTGTACATATGTGTTGCCATGAATAAAAGAATATTAATAGACATGATTGCAGAAGGTGTCTAGATACCTTAGGCCTTTTTGGAGTTTTAGAGAAGGTTTCAAATGTTTGTTCATGAAGATGGATAAGTATGTTTTCTCTGGTGAACAATTTATCAGATTGTGTTTTTCTTTTTGGTCTACATCTTAGTGAATTGTTCTATTTCTTCTTATAATTGGATTATACTATTGCTAGATATCAAAGGTTGATGTATCTTAGGTTTTGTGGTCTAATATGGTTTGCAACAAAAGATATAGTTTTTGGAGTTTTGACATGACAGTGACAAAGTATCTATTTGTAGGAATGCTTTGCATTCCTCCGCCTTTAGGTGGCTTGGTGTTGTGGTTGTCAAATATTATTTTGTTGATGTCTTTTGATGATATGTTTTGCATTTGGAACAATTGAGAAGGTTTTCACTACTTTTTATGTGTGTTTGGCCAATGTGAATTGATAGTTTTATTCTTTGATGGTTGACTCAAGGTGTTTTTGTTCATGAGGTGGTGTGATGTGATACTGGCAATGATTTAGGATCTAGAAAAAGGTTTGTCAACATGGTGTGATGCCTCACATGTTTTATTTCCCTTTTGTATGCTTTAAAGATTGTATTTGGGGCCAACAATTTATGTTACATGCTACATCTTCTTAGGTTGACCTAATGGATGTTATTTTGTGTTGTGGTGGATATTCTTCAAAAATGATGTATGACTTTGGTATGATTGTGTATGAGACATTATGAAGTGTGAAGGTAAAAATGGGTATACAAGAAGAGATGAAATCATTTTTTGATGTATGAGCAATGAAATGACAACAAACTATAATCAACATTTATGAGAATGAAAATCTATTTAGTTCAATTAGTATAATTCCTTGTGATTAATTGTATTGTACCTTTCTCTAAAGAATGTGATATTCATTGATTTACAAGTCCTTTATATCTTTCCCTAAGGTTGTACACCTTATTCTGCAAGTCTCCTTCAAGAACACTGAGCTCTTTGGCTTCTAGTCCAAAATATTGTAATTTTTTGATCATATAGTGAGTTTGATTCTCAATGTAGTTTTTTCCTACATTGGGTTTTCCACATAAAAATATTGGTATTATGTGAGTTTTTCTTTCTGTTTCGATTATTTTCTTCTACACAATTTTAATGTAATAAATGGTTAAGTTTTTATACATGTTTATTCACCCCCCTCTCAACAGCTGGAAGTGTTCAAAATATTGGTATCAGTGCAAGGTTCCTAAAGAAACAATCTATCAACTAAGGAAGATCTAGGATTTGGACACTATGTTTGAATTTGATAAATATTTGAATGCTATGGAGACACAAGGATGGGACATTGATACTATTGTGGATCTTAAAGGAGAATTGAACTTTGCACTTGTTCGAATGGATGAAGTTAAAGAAAAATGGAAGAAAGAAGAAGAATTTGTTACTCAGGTAAAGAAGTAGATTGAATAAAGAAAGAAGACCACTAACAATATTGAGATAGTTGCAAATCAAATCCAAATAATTCCATAATCTTGAAGATAAAGTTTTCATACTAAAGAAGGAATTGAAAGAAGTAAAAGAACAAAGCAAGCTTAATGATCTACTTAAGTTTCCATGCAAAACCATATTGAAAATAACCTAAAACTAAGGGTAGTAGTAATCTAATTGATTAGATACTTGGTTTTCAAAAACCCTCCAGGAACAAAGGTGGAATTTGATTTAACAAAGGAGAAAGCTCTAAGAATCCTAACAAAGGTGAAAAAGGAAAGGAAAAGTTCAAGGATGCATCCAAGAAGGATAATGAAGATAAAAAAAGGTTTCACTCTAGTTTGGAACTAGAATAACTCGATAAATCCTATCCCTACTTAAACCAGGTACCCTTTATCTTTCAATGGTGGATGCTTTTCATATAACAAGGTTGGGCGTAAAGCTAGTGAATGTAGAAGTTAGATTAGATCACAAACATTTAATGGTCAATGCCATGCTTGTAATAATTTTGGACATAAGGAAAGTAAATGTAGAAGTAAAATAATGAGAAATGGATTGGTATATAATGGAAGAAATATTCTATCCTTCAATGGATATTGTTATGCATACAACAAATATAGGCATAGGGCTATCAAGTGTTGATCTAATGGAAAAAGGAATTGGAGTGGTTTGCAACAAGGTTGTATATGTTACAACTAGAAAAATTGAGGACAATTACTAGGTTATGTAGAGGAAAGAATGGGAAGACCTCTGCTTCAAAAAAGAAGGTAATTGATGTGAACGAGGAAAGAGAAAATATGAGGAAGACATTGGTGAAATTTTTTGATGAGAATATATGGAAGACAAATATTAGGATGTGTCTATACCCCTTGGTGGTGTAGATGTTTCCTTCATAAAATTAATAGGAAGCATCATCTTAGGGGAAGATTTGATTGCAAATCTTAATATGGTTTCGAAGTTGGATGGTTTTTAGCATGGTAGATTTCTGGAGCATTTTACGTCTCTACAAAGACTTGTAGAGGTTTTTGAGTTCATTGGTGATACAAAGTAAGTTTTAAGTGGAGCTTTACCACTCATATGTACTACCCTAAAGTATATGATGGATATTTCAAATTTATTTTGATCACTTTTGATCTTACAAATTCGAATGCTAAGAACTTAAGTGAATTATTTTTAGTGCGACTAGACTTTTGTTAGTTTTTTTGCTCTATTTGAAAACCAACTTTCTTGAACACAAATTATGGATACACATGTAGACATCCAAAATCATCCTTATATTAATTTAGTTAATATTTCCATAACATTATAGTTAATTTTAATTAATTATATTTGTTATATTCTTCTATCTATTTAATTAAATTTATTTAATTAAATATGATTCACTTTCCTTAGTATTTGAATTTAATTTAAATACTCCCCCTTTTAATGTATTAAATCTTATTTAATACATTATCCCTCATTGATTCCCTTTAAATAAAATTTTAATTTATTTTTTCCTTCACATGACCTAAATTCTACTAAACCACAATTAATCTAAATCTAATTTGGATTAAACTAATTTGAACCTAGATCCCACCCTACCTCACATCACTCTCACCAAATAAACCTATTCATTAATTAACTAAGGTTAATTAAGCTAATTTCTTGATTCCTACAACAATTAGTCCTAATTATTTTCTCACACATGTGTGAACAAATTTTTAAAAATTGACTTTTCCAAATAATCCTTATTTGGTGCCAACACGGTTTCTTACACCTATGATGACACCTTCTTACACTTTCCAAAAGTGTCTCATTGGTCTAAAACTCTTACACCCTCTTACACCTTCTTACAAGATCCTTCACATGTGTTCTTTAAGTACACTTTGACCCATCACATCCAAAGTTGCTCACACATGTGTGAGAAAAGTGGGCCTCTTGCATGGCTTATGTGTCCCTCATGTGGCACCTATGTGGATGCCACATGAGCTCCACCTCAT
>MU228359.1:1042716-1054699 GCA_018584345.1 Thuja plicata | reverse complement strand
GTAAGAACAAAGGAGTTGTCAATGATGGAGTGACTGATGCCAAACATGTTCAAAATGTTCAAGCATCCAACAATACCAATCAAAATAATCGCAATAACAATCAGAACCAAAATCAGTATCGCAACAACAAGCAAAACTAGAATCAGAATCAGCCCAATCAGAATCAAAACAACAATCAGAATCAGAATAATCAGAACAATAATCAACAACCGCGTAATCAATAATTCTTGTTCCCTTGCAACAACTACAACAATAACAACAACAACAACAACAATGATAATCGACAGCGATGAAAATTCACAGCTTTAGTAGAGCTTTTAGATGTGATCTTCAAACAACTCGCGGATCAAGGAATGATAGTTTACCCAAATACTCAACCTTTTGATGAGAATCAACCTAAACCATTTTGGTATAGGGATAATGAGTATTGTGATTATCATCGCATCAAGGGACATGATACCAAGAAATGCATGAAGCTTAGACACTTTGTGCAAGACCTCATTGAGGATGGGAAAATTGAGGTTGAAGGTCAGAATGCATCCTCATCTAATGCGAAACTCAAAGTCTAGAATCAACCTTTCCCACCTCATAATCAAAACAATGCATCAAATGCAATCTCCTATGACTATTCTACCAATACCATTACAGGCCATGATCGAACATGTGGGAGTTTAAATGAAAATGATATCTTTGGGTTTGATTCTCTTTGTGGCCGCATTGAAGAAGTTAACATGCATGTTAATACTATAAAACTCAAAGCTGCTAATTGTAATGCTACTACATGAAGACCTAGAGTCACTATCCAAGCTACTGATAAACCTTCTACATCTACGAATCCACCAGCTGCACCATCTACTGCCACTCAGCCTGCTTTGCACTTTGACTTGTTGGCCCAATTACGAAAGACACCTGCACAGATATCCATTCTAGAGCTCTTGAACACATCACCAATTCATAGAGGAGTCCTTGATAAAGCTCTAAATGAATCCCATGTCCCTAAGAACATCAACGCTGCACAATTCAAAGCCATGATAGGGAACTTAGCCGCACAGGAATATCTAGTCTTCACTAATAAGGACTTTAGTGGTCCTGATCCTCATCATAATAAATCCATCCATATAGAAGGAAAAATCCACTCCATAAGAGTCAAATGAATCCTCATAGATGGTGGATCTGGCCTAAATTTGTGCACATTGAAAATGAATCATAACATCGGTCTTTCTGAGGACCTCATTGATGCAGACAAGAGAATTACAATAAAAGCTTATGATGATCAAGAACGAGAAAGCAAGGGTTTGATCACATTGCCCTTAAAAGTGGGCCCAACCCTAATTGAAACTGTTTGCCATGTACTGGATCTCGATCTACCTTATAACATCTTGCTAGGACATCCATGGATACATGCTATCAAAGGTGTACCCTCTACCTATCATCAATGTCTAAAATTCCCACATCACGGTAGAGAAATCACAATTCCTTGAGATCCTGAGCCCTTTCAATATTGCAAAAGATTGGAAGGAAAACAAGCTAATTATTGTCCGTTGAATGAATTTGGCTGACATTTCAGTCAAGAAACCCCTGGTTAAAAAAAGACATTAGAAATGTCAACTGAGCAATCAAAAGGAAAGGAAAAAGTCACTGAAGACAAAGCTACTGAAGAAAAACCCTCCTCATCTGAAGCAAAGGCAACATTTACATATCAAGGCATGGGAGAGTATAAATTTGAAAGTGCCTTATGTATTGGGAAACTCCCCTTGTCTCCAAAGTATTATGGAAGACCATCACCATTACCCCTCTCCAAGGATAAAGCACTTATGCACTACAAGTCAACTATTTTTGAACATTGGGGGTCCTTATTAGATGAATACATGGAATAAAGTTTCCTTGGTTGGCTCTATAACGATGAAGAGGAACGACCTGTAACTTTCCCCAAAGGAAAGTATCCTAAAGTTACTCCCATTATTGAAAACATGGGATATCATGGTACTGGTCTTAGAGCTAATGAAATAGGAAAGAAGAAGATCATAACAGCTAATGGTTATCCTAAAGGACATGGATTGGGTTCCGTAGAAACCAAGACTAACTTCGCTAAGGATTATTGTTTAGCTACCTCAGGTTCAGACACTGAGGAAGAGTTCTTTGAAATTCCTTTCCAATATATTGAAGATGACCTAAATGAAAATCACCATGTCTTCACCATTACCCAAGCTGACCTTTGGTCCCCTAATCTACCCCTCACAAACCCTGAACTAATTGACTGGGATCAGAAAGACTCACCACCAGCTTTGGACATATGCGATTTGAATGAGGCAGTTTTAGCCCTCTTTAGACTTAAGAATCTCTGAGAACACGAACATCATATACACTACAGTGAACAAGCCTACTTCGGTAGCCAAGTCAACTCTCTTAGTCACAAAAATGAAAAAGAAAATAAAAATAAAAAAAATAAAAATACATCCTCTGGTGAAAACCTCTTGCAGGCACCTAAGGATGAAGAAAAAGAAAAAATAAAGGACAATTCCTCTAGTGAAAACCTTTCTGAGGCGCTAGAGGAGGGAGAGGTTGAATTTCCATTTATATCATTAGAAGTAGAAGTATCCTCTATGATCATTGAAGATACTATTCCAATCAACCTCGACACAGAAGAAGATCCACATATCACTTACATTGCAGCTTCTCTCAGTGATCAAGAATAGAAAGACATGACAACATTCTTACATAAGCACAAAATCAACTTTGCCTGGACCTACAAAGACATGCCTGGGCTCGATATAGATCTTTTCATGCATCTTCTTGTGGTAGATCCAAATGCAAAACCTGTCAAGAAGAAGCTTCACAAAATGCATCCTCAAGTTGCATTAGTAGTCAAAGTAGAGCTTCAAAAGATGCTGGATGCTGAAGTAATCAGACCAATTGACTATCCTAAATGGGTTTCTAATATTGTACCAGTAGGGAAGCCTACTGGGGGCATTTGCATCTGCACAAATTTCAGAGACCTCAACCTTGCATGTCCCAAGGATGATTTTCCACTCCCTAATATTGACATTATAGTGGATTTGACAACAGGACATGAAATGTTGTCACTTATGGACGGATTCTCAGGTTATAATCAGATCAAGATAGTGCCAGAAGACCAGCACAAAATCGCATTTACAACACCTTGGGGCACTTTCTGTTATCAAGTGATGCCTTTTGGTCTTAAAAATGTCGGAGCCACTTATCAACGAGCAATGACTACCATCTTTCATGACCTTTTACATGTCATCATGGAAGATTATGTGGATGATCTTTTAGGCAAATCCAAAACAAGGGAATCACATATTCCTATCCTTACCACCATCTTTGAGTGGTTGGAGAAATATAAGCTTAGGTTGAATCCCAAAAAGTGTCTTTGGAGTACAATCTGGTAAGCTATTGGGATACATTGTATCACGACGTGGAATAGAAGTTGATCCAAAGAAAGTGAAAGCAATCCTAGAGATGCCACCACCCAAAACATTAAAGCAATCACGTAGTTTACAAGGCAAACTGCAATCAATCAAAAGATTCATGTCACAGCTGGCTGACAAAGTGCATCCGTTCTCCCATCTTCTGCGCAAGAATATCAAGCTTCAGTGGGATTGTTTGTGTCAAAATGCATTTGAGAAACTGAAAGGTTATCTGGCTAATCCACCAGTGTTGGTACCACCTGTTGCTGGTCACCCTCTAATTTTGTACATATTTGCTACAAAGGTTGCGTTGGGAGCCCTCCTGGCACAATTAGATGACACCGACAAAGAGCAAGCAATTTACTATCTCAGCAGAACTCTTATTGGCTATGAGTTGAATTATTCCCTAATTGAAAAAGCATGTTTGGCCATTGTTTTCTATACATAGAAGCTACAACATTATATGCTTAATCATAAGATTCATCTTGTTGCTAAAATTGATCCACTCAAGTATCTCCTGGCACATGCTGCTCTTACTAGTCGTATAGAAAAATGGGTCATGATTCTTAGTGAGTTTGACATTTTTTATGTGGATCGAAAGGCCATCAAAAGACAAGTGATTGTAGATCAGTTAGCCGAAGCACCTGTTGATGGTAAACACCCTCTGATCATAGATTTTCTAGATGAATCCGTCTTAAACCTTGCCCCAAGTCCACCATGGAAGCTATATTTTGATGGATCCTTCACTCAGAAAGGATCAGGGGCAGGAATCTTGTTTGTTACACCAAAAGGGGATATCATCCCTAAATCTTTCAAATTACAGTTTCCTTGTACCAACAATATTGCAGAATATGAAGTCCTTGTACTTGGACTTCGATAGGCCATACAATGGCAGATTCTCACTCTATTGGTGCTTGGTGATTCACAATTGGTTATCAAACAAGTTATGGATGAATATCAAACAAAGGATGACAAGTTGCTTCCCTATCACCGGACAGTTGAAGATCTCAAGACACATTTTACTGAACTAACTTTTCAACAGATCCCTTGCACGAACAACAAAGAAATAGATGCTATCGCAATAATTGGGTCCTTGATCACTATGCCAGAACACAGTGCACGGTGTGAGTTTCTTGTTGAGAATCTTATGGTCCCTGCTTATGACAAACTGAATTCTGAAATGGTGTGTGAAATTGCTAATCCTAATTCCCTGTGGTACCAAGAAGTGTATTCCTACCTACGCGATGGACATACCCCACTTACTTTAACCCCCAATCAATGTAAAACCTTCATTTGTCGAACCTCCCACTATACAATCCTCACTGATACCCTCTACCGAAAGCATTTCGATGGAAATCTTTTAAGGTGTCTGAATTCTAATGAAGCACAAACGTCCCTCAAGGAGGTACATCAAGGAATCTGAGGGGCCCATTCTAGTGGACTTATGTTGGCCAAAAAGTTGTTGCGCACTGGATATTACTGGCCTACGATGGAGCAAGACGCCTAAAACTATGTGAAGAAGTGTGTACCTTGTGAGTAGCACAGCGATTTGATACACGCTCCCTCCTAATCACTCCAACCCACCATCACCCCTTGGCCCTTTTCATGTTGGGGTCTCGACCTTGTTGGCCAAATTTTTCCCAATTCATCCAATGGCCATAAATACATCCTGGCTGCTACGGAGTACTTTACCAAGTGGGTCAAAGTTGTTCCTCTCACCTACACTACTGGAAAATAGATTTCAAAGTTTATTATAAACTATCTTATCTATCGCTATGGCATTCCTTAGGACATTGTTACTGATAATGGAGGACCTTTCAAGAACAAGGATGTCACAGAGATATGTAGGAAGTTCAACATTACCCACCACACCTCTTCCAAGTACTTTTCACAAAGAAACAGTCGAGCTGAGGCTACGAATAAAACCATTCTCAGAATCCTCAAGAAGACACTCGATGAAGCTGGCCGTGATTGGCACATTTGCCTCAGTCCTGCCCTTTGGGATTATCACACCTCCATTCAAACTCCCATGAGAGCCACTCCCTTTGCCCTTGTTTATGGTACTGAGGCTATTCTACCCATTGAAATTGAGCTCCCTTCCCTCAGAATCTCTCTGAAGAATCTATTGTCTAAAGAAGAATATAGAGTTTCTCGCTTGCAAGAGCTCAAACTCCTTGATGAGAGATGCCTTAATGCCTTAGACCACCTTCACGTGTATCAAAATCGCTTTTGCCTTCAGTTCAACAAATGGATCAAACCTCATCAATTTGAGGTTGGTGATCTTGTCCTGCAGCATAATATGAAGAACCTCCAGAACTGTGAGAAGAAAGGGAAGTTTGAACCTAATTGGTTGGGTCCCTTTATTGTTACAGCAAAATATGGTTCAGGCACCTATCAGATTGCGTCTCCAGAGGGAGATCCACTCCCTGATCCTGTAAATATTGTACATCTCAAGCACTTCTATGCTTGATTATTTCATAGTCCATTGTACAATAGAAATTGTTCAAAAAATCAAAAAAATCAAAAAAGTAGAAAATCTCAAAAACATTCAAAAAAGCAAAAAAGCAAAAAAATCAGAAAAAAATAAAAAAAGCATAAAAAATACAAAATCTTGAAAAGAAAATAAAAAAAGAGAAAGAGAAAAATAAAAATCCGTCCATCTGTGAAAACCACTTCGGTGGCGCAATGGATAAGTACCATGGTGAAAACCTGTTTCAGGCGCCATGCGTAGTCAAATCCACCATCAGTTTCCACCATTTGTCTATATAGCTTGCATCGCCTTTCATAATAAGTGTCGCTACCCATATCTATGCAGGTAGTTCTTTGACCATTTTTCCACTTTCACAATAATGATTCCCACACGACTGAGCTTACCAAATCACAAAACTGAGCTTTATTCTAGACACAGTGATCGCAAACATTTTACATCAACTCAACAGACATATTGACTTTTTGAAATGATCATTCTATTCACAAGCAATTGCCAGCTTATTTCCATTTTCTATCAATCAATCTTTGGCCCATCAGGATGAATCCTTCCGGTGTCGGCTGTTCTATCAATCTTCACATCAAATTGTTCATGGCAAGAACTTTTGGACTGAATGACCACTTGTTCAGGATGCCTTTTTTCGTTGATTTTATCTTGTGTTTTACTATGTCCTTATTGCGACAGCCTCGATCTCTTATATCTTGGTTTGTTATGGTGAGTGTCTAGTGAAATACGTGTCCTTTGTGGTATGATCTTCTTGTCATAGTTTGTTAGTGCATTTATGTTTTGATAGTCGATTATGACTATGTATGTCTCACTGGGGGTAGGATTCATGCATCCCAAATCCCTCAAAAGATCTGGATGTACTACGTCTCCTCATGAGTAACATTTCATAGCTCTCATCATACCTGATATCTCACATTCTTGTTTCTAACCATCTATTTGTCTGAGAGTCTAGTTCACGCAAAGGAACCATGTCACTCGTGTTTTCTAGGACATGGTGCATAACACCTTTTGCAATATCAAACTAGGGTGTGCTCTCCAACATTAACACGGTAGTAATCCCACTATTATCATATAGTTAGTCTTTGCATAGTAGTTAGGTCATATATCATCATGATTTTGCTCTTGGCAAAGGTTTCTATTTATTCTCCTATCCGATCATCTACATGATTTTATCAGACTTCTTGTGATACACACAAAAATAGTGTCCTCATTAGTATTGCATTGTTCATTTTAGTTCATTAATCATTAATCATTATACATTTATTGCATCCATTCCGTTCATTAATCATTAATCATTTGCATTGTTCATTAGTCATTAGTCATTATCCATTGCATTGTTCATTCCGTTCATTAATCATTAGTCATTATAAATTGCATTGTTCATTTCAATTCATTAATCATTACTCATTATAAATTTGTCTCATATTGCATTCTGTTAATTAATCATTAGTCATTATAAATTACATTGCTCATCTCATTTGTCATTTTTCATTTGTTTTATATCGCATCCATTAATCATTAAGTTATTATACTTTAGTCTCACATTGCATTCATTTCATTCATCATTAACCATTATACATTATCCATTCATTTAGTGTTCATTATTAGTACATTAAATTAAATCATTTGCATTGCTCATTTAGTTCCTTCTGTACATTGTTCACACATTTATAGTTACATTCTCATTTTCATTAGCTTTATACATTTATAACCATTTGCATTACATTTCATTAGTTGCATCCATAACATTCATTACATTTTTTAGGATTCATTCACTCCATCAAGCATCATAAAAACATTTATACATCATTACATCGATACATGATAAAATATAAGCATTAACACATCACATCCCATCTATACATATATCTTTGCATCTCATCCCTGCATCATCAATTTGTTAGTATCATCATATATTCATCTTATCCTACATGTCAGTCATAAGCATCATATACTGTAAATATACCATCATAAGTGAATCCATACATTTGCATAAACATCACATCATATAAGCATATAAAATCATCAAAGGTCCATAGATCAGAGTCCCATAGTCTAAAAATAAGTCCATGTATATATGTCTCAAAAATGTCATATCATACATCATGTGTCAAAACCTTGTATCCAAAAATCTGAGAAGAGTCATGGTAGTGGCTGTGATGGTCTTGCTCCCCTGCTAGGATGTAGTGGTAACCCCACTGATCCCTGTGATGCTCTATCGGTGCTCGCTGACTGTGTCCTCTCAGAATATGTAGGCTCTTGGGCCTCCTCTGGCACTCCTCCATGGTATAGCCCCATATAATATGTGGCCTCTCAGCCTCTGCGCCCTGCCTCTCTCTGAGTCGCCATGGCATCAGTCATCATCTGACCCAATCCTACCGCACTACCTACCAATCGCACTATATCGTGGTCTACCCTGTACTCCTTAGCACATCTACATGCTAAATCCCGCTCTGCTATCAGAGCTACTATCTACATTGACATAGCTGCCAGCTCCTCTCGATCTCCATACTCCTTAATAACATCAAACTCACCGCTATCCACCCAAGCCTGCAAAATGTCTAGCACCTGCTGTGCACTGTCTCCCCGAGCTATCTCTGACGATAGCTCCCTCTGCACCCGGGTCACCTCTGTCTATAGGATGCTGGCTGTAGCCTGTGATGTGGCTAATAACCCTTGTAGTCGCACAATCTCATCTTGTGCGCTCACCTCAGTCACCTGAGATGTCGCCAATAAACCCTGAACCCTCCCCAGCTCTGTCCGCAGGCTATCTCGCTCTGCCACGACTGTGTTGTGTGTCTCCTAGGCTATGTAGCCCATTGGTGGTCCCTATCCCTGTGGAGGTGCTTGTGGCGGTGGTCCCTGTGGTCGCCCCTGAGGTGCCTGTGGCAGTGGTCCCTGAGGTGGATCCTGCCCCTATACCTATATATCGGGCATAATCAGTGGCTTCCCACCTGCTGGTATCTGAACCTACCCCTTCCACCGTGGTACTACCACCCTAGGCCAGGCTCTCCTCCTAGCCCCTCCATCATTTTCGTCATCATCTCCCTATCCCTCTCCATCTCCCCCAACCCCTAGCTGCTCATCCGCCTGCACCACCCCTGGCACTATCAGTCTGATGGGTTTGTGTGCTGCCCACCACTGTGCATACACAGGAACTACTCCTACATCTAGTAATGACTCTCTTGCCTTGATCCAGAGCACCTCGATCATACCCATGAAAGATGCTCGGGCTATCTAAGGATATGCTCTCATCCCCCATACGCTCCCTACCTCACAGGTAACCAATGGATGAGGGAACCGATCTGGTACTGCCTCATGAATCTGCCCCATCTGTCTTTGAACCCTAGAGGGAATGTATCATGATATCATGTATGCTATCCTCCCAAACAACCAGTAGTCAGTCTGTACGAATCTCATGTAATATGAATCGTAGATCCCATCCTCTGCATAAACACCCTGCTATGGGGTCTCATGGCCCCAGGCCTCGCATCCTACATAGGGCGCCCATACTATGGCCCCCATATCATCTAGTCTCCAATGCCAGTATCCTACTAAATATGTGGCCTCATAACTAATAGGCGGCTTGTACCTACACACGAAGGGCTCATACGCCACCCGAGTCTCCTGATGTCGAATTGATTGTGTGACCGCTATATGCTCCCATGCCCATACCAATAAGAGTGTACATCCAGGCCCTAGTGCCCTACCCCTACAGTAGGCACACATGCAAATCATAATATAACTGACCGAGGATGGCGTATCCCCAACAGTACTAGTCGCTTTCCTCGACCATGCTACACAGCACTTGTGCCCAACCTATAGGGAACCCCTTGCCTGCATGATCAGGCATGAGATGTCCACCTATCAATCTTGCCAGATAGAGCGCTAGTCGTCGTGGCCGTGGCTCCATGGTCATCGCTCCCATCCACGACATCCATTGCCATGTAATCGGTAGATCTGTGAACCTCCACCTCAGAGCCATCTCCATGTGAGCCTTTGATCCCTCCACGTAGTACTCTGGTATGAGCCCCCGAATGGGAATTTTGTAGATCCTCCATACATCATGGAGGGTGATAGTGGCTTCCCCTGTAGGGAAGTGGAAGCTAGAGGTGGTACTGTGCCACCTCTCTATCAACGCAGACATGAGCGCATTATGCACTCGAAGATGTGGCCAATGCTGCACGTGCTCTAAACCACATAGCGTCACCACTCCCCACTCTGCCACCGTCAGGTGCTGCTCCAGCTCCATAGTCACTAGGTAGCACTCTCTGGCTCAGAATGTGATCGTCTCCTCCTACAGTCAGCAAACATATGTCAGCAATTAGATAGCATGCTGGGGCATCAAAAAATGTCCCAGGCCTGTTCAGGACACTAAAAAATGTTTTTAGACCCTTGTCTTTTCTCTTCCTCCTCTCTTTTCTTTTATTCTTAGGTCAAACTGCGTAGACGATGATTGACCCTCACAGATGGTGAACTTTCGCAGTCGCCAGTCTGCAGAGCCGACGGATCTTCACAGACGACAGTCTGCGGAGACGACAATTTAGGTCACCGCCTCCCTTGCCGCGCAAACAGCGGTGTTACACATCGCCATCTCTGCCATGCATTTTGTTCTCTCTGCCCTCACAGACAGAGATTGGTCAAATCTCTGTCTGCATAAATGACTATCGCCTGTTGGTCATCTACGAAGACGATGGTCTGACGATCACTATCTACACAGACGACAGACAAGCGATTGCCATTTGCGTTGTGCACCTATTTAGGGGCATTTAAAAATATTAAATACATGAATGACAAGGTTGGTGCTCGACTACTCACTGGTGGTCCTACATCCGCCAGCTACTGGTGTACCCGAACATGCTCCCCAAGCTGTGCTCACTCTCATTGCGCTGCCATGGCTCTCTTCTTCTTCTCTCTTTTTGCTCTTTGTGAGTGAAAGTGACTTGTCCATGATCCCCGGTGGCCTATTTATAGCCCCTTGGGACCCATTTCTTTCGTCAGTCTCCCCTTTTCCCATTCTGGTCCCCGTTTCTCCTCCATTTTTCTTGGACATGCCGTGCAATTGGTCTACTTTCCCCATTTTCTTGCCTTTTCAAGAAAATTTTATTAAAAAAATATATTTTTTCCTATTATTTTCTCGAGGGGGCACCCTCCTCCGCTCTCGCTACCGTAGGTTTTCTGAACCCTCTGGAGCATCTAATTTTCTTTTCTTTAACACAACGTCACTTTCGACAATGCATCAAAGAGGGGCAAAATGTAGATGTCCAAAATCATCCTTATACTAATTTAGTTAATATTCCCATAATATTATAGTTAATTTTAATTAATTATATTTGTTATATTCTTCTATCTATTTAATTAAATTAATTAAATTAAATATGATTCACTTTCCTTAGTATTTGAATTTAATTTAAATACTCCCCCTTTTAATGTATTAAATCTTATTTAATACATTATCCCTCATTGATTCCCTTTAAATAAATTTTTAATTTATTTATTCCTTCACATGACCTAAATTCTACTAAACCACAATTAATCTAAATCTAATTTGGATTAAACTAATTTGAACCTAGATCCTACCCTACCTCACTTCACTCTCACCAAATAAACCTATTCATTAATTAACTATGGTTAATTAAGCTAATTTCTTGATTCCTACAACAATTAGTCCTAATTATTTTCTCACACATATGTGAGCAAATTTCTAAAAATTGACTTTTCAAGTAATCCTTATTTGGTGCCAACAAGGTTTGTTACACCTATGATGACACCTTCTTACACTTTCCAAAAGTGTCTCATTGGTCTAAAACTCTTACACCTTCTTACAAGATCCTTCACATGTGTAATTTAAGTACACTTTGACCCATCACATCCAAAGTTGCTCACACATGTGTGAGCAAAGTGGGCCTCTTGCATGGCTTATGTTTCTCTCACATGGCACCTATGTGGATGCCACATGAGCTCCACCTCATCCAAGCCCTCTCTCTCCTCCAAAAACTCTATAAATAGAGGTCTTTCTCAAGAGCAAATCATCTCTCATTTATGCATTGTTATCATGCTA
>MU228359.1:1013321-1030576 GCA_018584345.1 Thuja plicata | reverse complement strand
TGTGTGTATATATACACACACGTATATATACACACATGTGTATATATATACATACCCACATTTAAAAAAAAAAAGATTAAAAAAAGATTTCAAAAAAAAAAGGTTTAAAAAAAATTAATAAAAAAAAATAAATTTTGAATCCACAAAATTTCTTATTCTCGAAGAATAATTCCAACTTTTTTTTGGAATTAACTAATGCAAGCATAAGCCCCAAAATGGGGATTAGTTTTTTAATTCCACAATTCAAAAAATGCACCAAACAAAGAATTATTTAATTCGTGCATTATTGGCTGCCTATTCCAGGTTAATTCCAGGTGCCAAACGGGCCCTAAAGGATTTTTCCCCTACAATTTTTTTTTCAAATTAGATCCTTGGCTATGATCTTTGGCTAGGATCTGGTCTGAGGGCTTTGTTACGCTCAAAGGAGAACACTGCAATTTAATCTCTTTCTTTGAAATAGGTTTGAGAAGCTCTTTATTGTCATACTCCTGGAAGAGGGAATTAATCTGAGAATATTATCTGGAAGACTTTTTCCGCAAGGAGATTACTGAAGAAATCAACCACTTTCTCCCCGATGGCATTATCCCCAGATAACTAACAGTACCCATCTAAATTTCTTAATTTGCATATCTAATCAAGACAATGGTTGTGCATTGAATTTAGTAGTGTAATCATTATAAATAGATATATGATTTTCTAATCATTATCTAACTTCATAAACAATTCTGATTTGTTATCTGTGATGAAATCTTGTGGCCTATGAATTTATCAATGATTTTAACTAACAATATATGGAATTATGTTTAGATTTTTTTAGTTGTGTTTGAATGCATTTTAGATTATATTTTGATCATTTAAGATTATGAAAAACTGTATTGCTTATTTGTTGTATCTATAATTTGTAGCTGTCCAATCATTTTTCTTTACAAATGATTGAGATAAACTTTCATTTGAATTGCACAATTTTAAACTAAAAAAATTATTGACTAAATTATACAAAAATTAAAACATGAGAATGTTATATTATAATATTAAAAATGAAAAAATAAAATAAAAATTGAACATTTAACGAATTTAAAATATATTATAAAGGAAATAAGGGAAACATCTATTGATTTGGTATTCTCATTAATATATACTACCATAAAAACTATTATTACATTTGAAGGAAAATATTATTAGCTTTTCTTGAACAAATTTGAGTAAATTGAAAATCTTTAAAATATTATGCATTCTATTACTTTTTCAACATTTAACAAAAGAGCTTGACACAATATGTAATTGAAATACTCAAAAGTATTATGTCAAATATTCTATTAGAAATTATTGTAGATTTTAAAAAGAAAATAACATGAGTGAAATTCAAGCTATCGATCCTATTTCATCTACTTTTCGTCATCATTGTAAGTCTTCTCTTTGATTTGATCTACAAGAGTTTCTTTGCTTTGCATTATAAGAATGTTTGAGGTGAATTTATTTATTTTGAATTCACTTTCTCATCATTTTGCAAGGAAATCCCATAATATGATCCTTTTCATTATCTAATAGGTGATGAGTATCATTATTGTCTCATCATTCAAATTAAGTTTCTTGAGACTTTGATTTTATCTACACAACCAAAATATGTTTCTTTTCTCTAGATAACAAACATGAAATATATTTTATCTTTAAAAACCTTTGAAAATAATAATGTTCACTTTCAAATTTTATCTTGAATTTTTCTTCACCATATTAGTTTTGACAAAAATAATAGAATAAGGTCATAAACTCTCTTCTATTGTAATGCTATTCCCAATAATAAAAGCATTGCAAATCATCAAATATTATTAAGACTTCAAATGGTTTATTGAATAGAAGTCGTGGCGAATGACAACACACTATAGACCAAGTTATCACTCTTCATAGATCTACTATGTCATTGGTGTACCTTCAACATTCCAACCTCGACATTGACAATGTACTTTGGCAAGTGAAGCCATGTAATCACTAGAACTATATACAAACAAAACAACAAGATTCTTGTGTAAGTCTTCTATACTACCATATTTGCCAAATGCACATATCTATTTTAAGATAAGAGACAATATCACCTTGGCTCAATCAAGTATAATGCAAGTTTGTATAAGAGAAGGACAACAAATCATTTGTTTGATGAATATTGCCATCCCAAACCCATTTTGTTTAGCTAAATTAAATGTAAATATATAATTTTTTTCTAATTCAAAATAATAGCCGTTGTGAAAAATAACACATTCATCATTTATGTTAGACTCGCTTCTTTTATGCCCAGATACATTTACACAAACTTACAATTGACTATTTAGCAAACTATCATCTACAATATTTTTTCCTTTAAGAAAAAAAGATCTCAATAACTACTACCATAGAGAGAAACCTTAAGCCTTGGTTCAAATCTAAGTTGCTACTTTTGGTACATTAATGAGTTTGCATTTGGGTTTTAGAGATGCTAGTAGGTTTTTTTTTAACCCTAGGTGTAGTATAGGTTTCTATATGTAAAGAATAATACTCATGATTGCTAATAAACAAAATATGTCATAATTTCAAAAAAAAAAAGAAAATACTCAAATTTACAGTTTATTGATTTGTAAAATATCAATACAAGATAGAAATTACAATCAATAATCTTTATGAAGATTTTCATTGAGAGCATCTAAGTCAACATTTGATTTATTTGTATCATAATCAATTGCAATGCCACTCCCACTAGCCATGTAATGTGTAGAAGTTGTCTAATCTAAAGAGACTTTGACAAGCTACAATGTCTAAGTTAGCACACCTAGAAGTTAGATCCCGAGCCTTATCAACCCCTTGTTGTAATAAGGTTTCTTATGTGAAAAGAGACACAAGTTGGAGCACACATACCATATTCTCAATCTTTTGCACACTATCTATTGTGCACACCTAAGAGGATAAATAAGTATGTACTTCAATTATGTTTAGTTGAAGAAGAACTTGCATTGTTGAAAAACACAATAATTGCAATTATAAAAAGTAAATTATAATATATCATAGCAAAAGATGAAGTAAATATAGTTTTCGACATGTATATATCACCATTTATGAGTGTCTTTCTTGTACTTTTTTTAAACACAAAAACCTTGAATGATTTTGTGAAGATAAAATGTGATCAAACTCACTCAAGGTAATAATTGTATATCTACATTTAGGAATACTCTTCTAAATGAAGCCTTGTATCCAATAGAAACCTATTCATCTTTACAAGGTACCACCCTCTTTGGCACATAAATTTTTTGTGTTGTCACATTTTGATGGCAAGGCAAATCCTAAGAGATGCAAGGGTGTGGCCATTTTTCTCCGATAGTGATGAATGCTTTTTTGCACTCTTTTGTAAAAGATTATCATACAATTATTCTCCTTAAGTTCTATTATGGCTCTTGTTGTTCAATTGCTATCATAAATTTCACTCCAACATGGTAAATTTATATCAACATATCTATCATGCTTATGATGGGCTTAATGAAAGTCAAACATATTCCTCAAAATCCCACAACTCTTTTAGGATCAATACTTTGACTTTTTGGGTTCTCTATATTTACTTGTATCCATACACCCCAAAGAGTGTTGATGACCACTCAATGGCTCTTGTAATTCACACAAAGCATATAATTATTTGAGATACAAATTGAGTCTTGGGAACCTAGTATAATGTACAAAATTAAAAAGTAGATGAGATATCAATTTTTTAAAAAGTTTACTAAAAAAATCTACTTTTAGTAACTCCAAGTTGGGGAATGATCTAAAGATGACTTGTGGCATATAAAGGTTGTCATAAACATTTGAATCTCCTTAGTATTGATGCAGATTTCTTGTGCCAATATTTTGCATTATCAAGTTGAGAGAGTGGACAACGCATGGTGACCAAAACATATGCCCATATGTATCTTCTACTATTGAACTAACCTCCTTGTGATTGACAACATTCTTGGGACTCAATACCTCCATGGACTGTATAAGGATATTGGTGATAAAGGTTAAATACTACGCTTGCTTGTCACAATCATCTGACTTCAAAAACATAATTTCTTTAGGGAACATTTCAATGACATTAATTATCGTTTATTTTTGCAATATTTCCATCCATAAAAAATGATGACACTTTTTGTTTTGGTCCATGTAGCCTTGATTGTTCTTAATGGTGTCTGTGTCGTTGTTTTTGCCTTCACCAATAAGATGGTGCATATTTTATCACACCCAAGACCAATGTAACCGACAAGTGCATTGACAATTGTTGTCAGCCTATCTTGCAAATATGGTGATCTAACAAGGTTGGAAAGAAGCTCATTGCTATAAGTGAAATGAGTAATACTCTCATCTACAACCTCTCACCTCATTTTTTAAGACCTTTTAAAGGGAAGGAAAAAAAATATAGTATCATCTTCTTTGAAAGAGCTTGGCTATTAGAGTCGAGAATAGTCAAAGAAAGAGCTAGTCCAGGATGAGAGATTAGTTAAAGGGTTTGATTGCTAGTGAGATTGCTAAAGAAGCCATTGCTAACGAGTTGCTAAGAGGTTGATGTAGTTAGCCAAAGATGAGTTTGCAAGTCAACATGGAGTCGGTCATGATAGTATGTGATGCTATTAATCGAGGAATATGACAACCACTGATGGACAGGTTAGAAGGCTAAATCAAAATGCTAACTGTAGCCTAGGAGGGGCTATCAAAGAAGGTGCAAGAGAGAGAGACTAAGAATTTTTGGGGAAAGAAGTTGAAGGGTTGGTCCTTTGAAGAAAATGAAATACAATAGGTTGAAGTGAGGAAACATGCACTCGCATATGGATCACGTGCATAAGAGCCAAGGACCTCAAGAGAGGAAAAAGGGCAATAGGGGAAAAGGGGTAATAAGCCCATGTAAAATGTTATCTGTAAGACATTGTCTCAAATTGTAACCAAATTTTTACACCTTTCCCTTTCTTATTCCAATGGTTTAGTATCCAAGCATAATGTCAAATAGTTTGCTTAAAATTCTGGTCACAATGCTTTATTATTTGAAACAAGTTAAAATTGATCCGACTCCTATTGTATTCTTCCGAGCCAAATTGCTATACAACGATTTCCACCATGTTCCATTATTACATTAAGGAACATTTTCTCAAATAATTTAGCTGCATTCAACCTACTTTATAGTTCATGTAGGATATTGACTACCATTGATGAAGTTGTATAGTGACTGCAATGAAGGATTCTTTTAATATTGCAAACTATATGAATTAACAAGCTATTGCAATTTAAACTACACACATGTATAAACTCAAAACATTTCTTAGGAAATTCAAACCTTTAATAATAATAAGAATAATTGTTGATTTTTATACCAAAAATTAACATAAGTAGCATACAAAACAAAAATAGTGAACAAAAATATAGAATTACCTTCGGAAAACCCTCCAACTTGAGGGAGAAAAACCCAACCACACACAATCTCTTTATTGAAGAATAACCAGAAGTCTAAATTACAATGCACACCAAACTAAAGCTGAAGTAATAATCAACAACTCGGATTTTTGCATACCATATCTGAACAATTTTCCAAAAACCAAAGAATAACCTCAGAATAGTAGCATAGGACAAACTGTGAATACCATACTAAAATGAACCTAATTACTACACAAAAAGACAAACTCTTCATTGTTAGTCAAATGAAACAATTGTCGTTACACAAGGTGTCTCTTCAATATCTTTATCGTCTGTCCATTCAATGCCTTCATCATTTGGGTATATGAAATGATGACTGCGTCAATGTCTTGAACCCACAGAGCATATGAAAATAAACACTGAAAATAAAAGAAAAACGACCAGCTGACTAAATCAAACATTATCAAATAATATCAACAACAATACAGAATGAATAAGAAACACATCATGTTGAAAGGAGAACTAGCAATCTGTTACAGAGACGACTATCTCAGATATGGGAGAAAGATCTCTTGAAGCTAAATCATCAACACTCCCTCTTAGCTAGGGAGGTATCTTTCTAGAACTCCATGTCATGGAATCTCTTAACATGACACCCACAATGGCAACACCCATTTGTGGAAAAGATTTTTTATCACAGAATCTCTCAATGTGATAACATCACAGAATCACTCAACATGACGTCCACCATGGCTACTCCCATGTGTGGAAAGAAACATATACACAAGTTCTCATCACGAAATCACTCAATATGATGTCATCATGGAATCTCTCAACATGAAGTCCACCATGGCTAGTCTCATGAGTGGAAAGACCAAAATCTCTCAAGGGCTTTCACCTTATATTTCTCTGTCTAAGAGAAATATGCATTTTAGAAAAATATCTCTAAAGGGCTTTCACCTCATATTTTTCCATCTCAGAGAAATATGCATTTTAGCACATAGAAATGATCACTAATGTTGGGACTCCCTCTCAACAAGAGCAACATTCTCATACAACCCCAAGCTTGTCTCGAAAATGAGAAAATTTCACCCGAGAGACGCTTGGTGAGAATGTTAGCTATATGTTCATTAGTGCAAATATACTTGAGTTGAATAGCTTTCCTCTACACCATATCTCTGATGTAATTGTATTTGATCTCCACATATTTTGTTCTATCATGAAACACAAAATTCACAGAAAGCTTCACACAACTTTAATGATTATCACAATGAATCACAATTGGCTCCATTGTTTGACCAAACAATCCTGCAAGAAGTTTTTAAAGCCACATTGCTTCTCGAGCAGCTACACATGTTGCAATATACCTTTTGTAGTGCTTTGAGCCAAATATGTCTACTTCCTACTACACAGGAAATCATGGCAGACCCCAAACTAAAGCAACATCCAGAAGTGCTTTTCATATCAGTCACACTCCTAGCCTTATCATAATTAGAATAACCTTGTAAATTCATATCTAAATCTGAAGTATATCTCAAACCATATCCAATTGCGCCATGCAAGTATCTCAAGATATGCTTGGCGGCAACTAGATGATTTGTCTTGGCTCACACATGAAGTGACTAAGAACATGCACCACATAACGAATATATGGTCTAGTATTCACAAGATACACCAACGATCCAATCAACGACATGTACATTGTGGGATTTACAAAATCAGAACTAGCTGCAACATCTCTCAATTTCTTCAAATTTGTCTCCATGGGTGTAGACATGGACTTGCAATCCATCATCCAAAATCTCTTCAAGATATCTATGGTGTATTTCCTTTGACTAAGAATAATCTCATAGGGTCTTTGCCACACTTCCAATCCTAGAAAGTAATGCATAAGGCCAAGATCCTTCATCTGAAACTCGGACGTTAAATCTTTCTTGCATTTGACAATGAGACTATCTTCTCGAGTAAGAAATAAATCATCAACATAAAGAACCAATATTAAGGCCTGACCATTAACTATCTTGAAGTAAATATTTGAATCAACATCATTCTTGCAAAATCCCAAGCTCATCAAGTATTGAACAATTCTTTCATACCATGCATGAGGTGCTTGCTTAAGGCCGTACGAAGCCTTCTTCAATCTGCATACATGAGACTCCTTCCCATGAATCACAAAACCATCTGGTTGTTAAATGAACACTTCTTCTTCAATTACACCATTAAGAAATGTAGTCTTTACATCCATTTGATGCAACCTCCAACCTTTAGCTAATGTAACAACAATAATAGTCCTGATAGATATATAACGAGCAACGAGAGCATACATCTCATAATCTATTTCCTCCTTTTGAGAGAAACCTCTTGCCACAAATCTTTCTTTGTATTTCTCAATACTTCCATCAACTGCATGCTTGATCTTGAAAAGCCACTTGGAAGACACAACTGATATTTCTTTAGGCCTTGGTACAACATCCCAAACATCATTCTTGATGATAGACTGATATTCTCCTAACATAGCATCTCTCCACACTTGCTGATTGGATGCTTCTTCAAAGCTAGAAGGCTCACACTCAATGATATGACTCATTAATGCTACATATTCTAAAAATTTCTGCGGTCTCTTGCTTTCTCTAAAATTGCCACGACGAGTTGCATAATTTTCTACCACTTGCGTAGTTTGTCTAGCCCATAGAAATTTCTTTCTACCTGTAGAAATGTTTCTTGGCCCATCAGTTGGCTCCATGGGATTGGCTGAATAAAAAACCTCTTCTAGTTCAGTAGACTCCCTCTGAATCTTAGGAGAATGATCAGGATAAATGCCGATTTTCTGAGGTATCCCTTGTTCTTCGCTATCTATCTCCATGGAAGATCCTTTTGAACTTTTGAAGGCAACTTCCTCTTCAAAAGATACATACCTGCTGATCTCAATTTGTTTCTGCCTTGGAATGTAGATCCTATAGGCCTTTGAAGACTCACTATAATCTACAAATATTTCATTCTTGCCTAATGGTTCTAGTTTAGATCTTTTATCTTTAGACACATGAATATAAAAAGGACTACTGGAAAAATTCTTAAGTGACTAACTTCAGGTTTGACACCTATAAAGGTCTCTTCAGGAGTCTTATTATCTAATATTTTATGAGGGCTCCAGTTCTGAATATAGACAGCAGCACTAGAAGCTTTTGCCCAAAGAAAAGTTTGTAAATTTTAATCATGAATCATGGCTTTGGATGCCTCAACAATGGATCTGTTTTTCCTTTCAGCAACTCCATTTTGTTGAGGATTGCAGGGGACACAAAACTCCCTCTTGATCTCTGCCTCAATGCTGAAATTTTGAAAACAACTAGAAGTGTATTGTCCTCCATTACCAGATCTCAACACCTCGATCCTTTTTACGGACATGTTTTCAACTTGAGCTTTGAATTCTTTGAATCTATTAAGTACTTTTTCATACTCCTTAGATTTCAAGAAATAAATCCAAGTCTTTCGAGAATAGTCCTCAATAAAAATCACATAATACCAAAACCCACTTAAAGACGCCATAGACATTGGTCCACATAAATCAGAATGAATCAGATCTAAAATTCCTTTTGATCTACTTTCACTATTTAGAAAAGAATCTTTAACATTCTTACCCAGTGCACATCCTTTGCAAATGCCATCATGTTCCTAATTGAGCTTTGGTAAACAAGTAACCATCTTCTCCGTGGATGGAAGAGCTTTGAAATGTCTTGAGCCGATGGAGCATATGAAAGAATAAATGCTAACAATAAAAGAAAAACAACCAACTGACTAGATCAAACACCATCAAATAATATTGACAACAGTAGAGAATGAATAAGAAATACATCACGTTGAAAGGAGAACCAACAACCTGCTATAGAGATGACTATCTCAGATATGAGAGAAAGATATCTCCCAAAGCTAAATCATCAACAATAATCACCTACAGTTTGCTGTTCAAATGAAGGCATTTGAGTTTACAACAAATATTTCAATCTATTCAATGCTCATATTAGAGTCTCGTTGATTACCATTTGGTTGTCCACGTTCCAACAGTATAACCAAGGAATGACTTTTTGTTGTAGTGATTAGAATATAATATTTATGCAATTTAAAGGTTGTCTCCAAATATTGACTGGCCTATAATGATGGTTTTAGAATGCTTTCAATCTCCTCAAACACTTGTACATGATCATAATTGGCCAATAAAAGTTCACATCCACAAACACCATCTCTTATGCATGACATTGACCTCTGTGAGTAATGGTGGCTTCAGTGACAACAATGAAGGATGCGTCTAGCAACACAAACAAGAAATAAATTTATTAAACAAACCCGTGCACCTTTTGCACTGACTTGCGCTATCTCCCTAAATTCACACCTCAGTGTTGTACAAAGACATCCCAATGCATGTCCCATTGACTCAACAAGAAGTCTACAAACTTCAACGATTGCAGTGAAATGAATATTTATGCATCGAATACCTCCCTTGGTAGTTGACTAGAAGTAAGAGCTTGCCACGCTTTCACAATTCCTTAGAAATGTTGAGAACGTAAAGTCTAATGGTCATTTGAACATTCAATTTCTCTGTCCGTTCATTTCTTTGTTGTCTCTTCAAATTAATTAGTTAAACAATTGAACAAGTATGAGTGAAGACTGGATGTATTGTGTACTGGAGAACTAGATAAAGATGTTGCCTTGCTTGAAGAGTGGATGTAGCCATATTGGTGAACCTCTATAAAAGTGTTGTTTTGTGTCTTGTTTTCAAATCTCTAGTTCTTATTTTCAAATTTTGTTTACGCTCTTTTATTTTAACAATTGGTATCAGAGCCGTGGTGTTCGATTAGTTGGTTGGAGAGATTCAAGTTTGAGAGGAAGTAATGTTGGCTGAAAAGGAAAGGTCAAAAAGTTCAATGGCTATAACTATTAGTTATGGAAGATGCAAATGGAGGATTATTTATATTAGAACATTTTTTGGTGACCATTATATGGCAAAACAAAGAAACTGACAACCATGTTAGATGAACATTGGGATATTTTGGATAGAAAAGCACTAGGAGCCATCCAATTGTAATTATCCCCATCTGTAGCATTTAACATATCCAAGGAAACCACAACTACTAATTTGATGATTGTATTGAGTAAGTTGGATGAAAATCCCTCAACATTGAAAAAGGTATTTCTAATGAAGCGGCTATTTAATATGAAAATGGTTGAAGGTGGTTCTGTAGCAAACCATTTAAATGAATTTAATACAGTTACCAATGACTTATCTTCCATAAATTTATATTTTGATGAAGAAGTTTGGGTGCTCTTGTTTTTGTGTTCTTTGCTAGAAAGCTAGAATAGCTTGGTTAAGCGAGTTAGTGACTTTGTTTCTAGTTCAAATACATTGAAATTTGATGATATTGGTGTAATCCTAAGCCAGGAAATGTGAAGGAAGAGCACAATTGAGACTCCAATAGCTGGTCATGTTTTGAATGTAGAAGATAGGGGAAGATCAAAAGAAAGAGATAAGAGTCCACGAGGTCATGGTAAATCACGAGGAAGATCAAAATCCAAAAGTAGAGATTTTGGTTGTCGGTATTCTAGCAAGCAAGGCCACATCAAAAGAAATTGTCGATCTTATAAGAAAGCTGAAGATTAGCCAAAAGAAGATGAAGCCAATGTAGCATACCAAGAAGATGCAGGTGTTCCTATTCTAACCTTAGAAGAAATTACAACTAACATTTAGGTGCTTGATTTAGGAGCATCATTTCATGCAACTCCGTGCAAAGAGTTTTTCAAAAACCTGCAAATCAGTGACTTCGGTAAGGTTTTTCTTGGTAATATTAAATTTTATAATGTTATTGGCAAAAGGGATATTTTGTTAAAACTAAAACAAATGGAAATAGTTGGTTGCTACTGGATGTTACAGATGTTCCTTAGCTCAAATAGAATTTGATTTCAATTGGACAATTGGAAGTGAAACCACTTTCAAAACCAACAGTGGAAAGTAACAAAAGGGGCCTTGGTAATTGCTTGGCGCAAAAAAATACGCACCTTGTATATAGTAGATAGTTACCTAAAGTGGGATTGGTTCATCCCATGCTGACTCTTTCATTACCCAATCAGTCTCTATCATTGTGTGAGGCGTTGGTTGCTCGGAAGAGGGCTTTGAAGCAATCTGAGAGAAAGAAGATTCATGCCAATGAGTTGGAGCAAGCTTTCGATGAGGATTCATGTGAGATAGGTAGCTTAGACGATTCAATCATTGAGGAATTCCTTAGCATGTTGGAATCTAATAAAAACCCAACGACTTCTGCCAGTGATAGAGTATTTGCAGAAGATGCAAGAAATGAAAGGTGCTTGGGAAATGGCTAATGGTGTGACTGCTAGGGTTGAAGAAGATGCAAATTTGCCAATACTTGTATCAAAAGTTGATGGAAGATCTTAAAGTGGTGGGAAAGTATTGCAGGTTCCAAAAGATGTAGCAATAGTGGAGAAATGTTTGGGTCTTTTAGAAGCTGAAAAAACTTGTTTACATTTATCAGTTATGCAAGCCAGAAGGGTAGCCAATTTTGTATCTCTTTAGAGAGAGATGGAAATGAAGAAGTGAAAGGAGAAGCAGTAAAATCATTTGCAAAGGGCAAAAGCACGAGAGTGTTGAACTTCTGAGGCAGAGAGGAAGATTTGGAGGTGCCAGTCATATGAATTGCCATAAAATGGTTAAGCATTTGAAGTGCTTATCAAGAAATCTCACTCTTCATTCAATAATGGCTTCTCTTAGAGCCCCTGTTGAGGCCTCCAAGGTCGAGGGTGTGATTTTGACCGAAAAAATGCTCAAAACCAATCGTTTCAAGTAGAGAAGGCACCAGCGAACAACTCAGCTCTAGTTGGGGCTCAAAATGGTTCATAGAATCAAGTTCTGGCAGAGTCTGTCAATTCGCTGGTGGAGGGATTGTTGGATGCATATGTGGATGTCAATGACGCAGACACCATTACTCTTCACCAATTGGAATTAAGTGCATCTTAGTTTTCCTATAGCGACCCCAAATTGGCCTTCAATTTGCAATTGTAGGAGGAGCTCGCCATATCCATGATTACCTCTCAACTAGGAAATTCCACTGATTCGGTGGTTAGAGTCCAAAAATAGAGTAGAGGATTTTGCTAGCGAGAAAGAGAATGATTTGAAAGTCTTATTGAAAATACATGTGCTCGAGTTGGATAAAGATCGGTAGGATCTCGTTGATCATGAGCAAGCAATGCACCGCTTATTGAAAGAAATCCATGAGAACCTTGATGCCCAATTCACTCAAAGTATTAAAAGGGAAATGACTATGAGGGGCCCTTCGAGGCTGCACATGAGGGGGAATTTAGAATCTATTTCAAAGGGTTGATCAATAGAAAACATTTAAGAAATGATTAGTGGGAGGCTTTTGCAGGAGTGGGAACTACCATTTACGATCAGGATGATAAGTTGGTATTTCAAGTGGTGAAGTTGCTAGGGCCTGGCTTGAGTTAGAGCACCTGTGGAATACATGGCTTTACTGAAGGCCTCAAAACTGCCTATTCTTTGGGTGTACAAAATATCATTGGTTTTGAGGATTATGTGTAGGAATGCAAAGACTTGGATTATGATGCCATAACTTTGAAAGTTGACTCACTCTTGATTCTTGAAGACAACAGCTTGCAACTGATTAGGATGATAAAGAGTGAGAGCTAAAAAGTAACACTTAAATTCGGGATATAATTTGAGGCAGCTGCTATTCCATCTAAGACTATTTGTATCCTTTGTTATCCTCCTAAGCATAAATAAATTATCGAAGATTTTCATTTATTAATCAAGAAGGCAAAGAGGTGCCTGGACATTGGAGTAGATATAATCATAATTCAAGATGATAAATAGTTGCTAAGTTTTATTGAGTCCAACATAGCATCGAGAAGACTCATCTGAAGTGTTTGTGAAGCTTCTTTAGACTTAGTTAAAATGTAATGTTAAGAATGAAAATGCAAGGGATATCATTGTTCATAGCAATATGCATTGGATTTCAAGTGGGAGATTGCTAAGAATGTGAAGCAATGGTCATCTAACCATTCAATTCCTACATTTGTTCATTTATTTGTTCTCTCTATATATGAAGAGTTAAACAATTGTATTAGTGCAGATTGGATTTATTGTGTATCAGAAAACTTTATAAAGCTATTGCCCTGCTTGAAGAGTGGATGTAGCCATATTGGTGAACCATTATAAATTTGTTGTTTTGTTTCTTATTTTAGAATATCTATTTCTCTTTTCGAATTCTCTTTATCGCTCTTTTATTTTAATGAGAAATTCTACGGCTTGGCGGATATAAAATGGTTTGTTTATTATTTCCAAACCCTTGGGTGATTTGTATTTTTAAATCGATGAGGTATTATTCAATTTGGGAGATTCAAATGTATCTGTATTATTCTCACCCAAGAAGTATTAAAGGCATCCAAAACTTTCCAATCTCCTCCACAAATGCCAAAAAAAACCCTGAACTCTGTGTTTCCCTTTTCAATATTCGTCAATTCCTTCCTTTTTGACCAACATTCCCTTCTAGCAAATAATCGATACCCTCAAATATTTAAATAAATCTCATGCTAGCTATTAGGAAGCTCACACAATGTCACACAAGCTGTTGAAAGCTAAAAGCTAATAGCATGAATTAAACCTCCCAAGGTTGCACCCGATTCATCATACAATGTATTTCCTTCTTAGCACTCTTACCTTTTGTCTTAATTTGAATTTGTCTTTTTTGCAAATTTATCTCCTAGCTCCAAAACCTGACACTGAATTCTCACGTCTCTTAAAATATTTCGGCTCCCCTTTGAATATAAATATTTCCCAAAATAATCAGCCCTTTCCAAAACTCGTGATTAAATATTTACAAATTTCCTAAACAATGCATAGGCACACAACACAAAAACTAATATAAATATCAATTCCTTGACACCAACAATGATCTTAAATTGGCAAACTTAAAGTCTGAAAGGTGCGCCAAAATGAGGGTTTTCATCCACGCTTCAACCTTCAACTCTCTGACGATTTCTGAGTGGAACTGCTCTTTGAAGCAAAGGATTTTCATCCTTAGATTCAATATATCATTTGGGTTTTTGTCTCATAAGCAAGGTTTGGACATAGGCACAAATGGCAGTCTCTGCAGAGTAAACAAACTTCTGAAAACTTTTGTATATATACAAATGAGACTCCCACGCCTCTTTTATAACGTTCCAGTGAAACTTTTGGAAATGAGTAATTAAAAATCACTTTTAAAAATAATTTATCCTTCTTCTCCAGAAAAATGACATATTTAAATAGTTAAATATTTTGGCTCTTAGTTAGTTTATAAATAATTAGTTAAAGTTGTCTTTTAATGAACATTTTTGGACAACTTAAAATTAATTATTTTCACAGGTTCACTAGGAACGTGAAAATGGGGATAGTTCCGTCCTCCCTTCCTAGAGATTACTTGACCTCAAGAAATGCCAACTCAATCTCAAAATCAATAAAATGAAGCATAACAAAATCCAATACGATCCTATGGTCCCAATTCAACATAGGACATCTGCAGATCCATCCACGAAAAGCATTTTCCTATTGGACACTTCTATCATAGACCACCATTAAACTGCCTTTAAGAAGAGCAATCAATAATGCAAAAACTCAATCAACTCCTCAAAAATTTCTCTTTGAAGAAACCAATCCGAGGTACCACAAGAGTAAGCACACAATAGTATAAAGGTCTTCTTCATCACTATCACTTCCTTTCAAGTATGGGCATTTCTTAACCGAGTGCCCTAGTTTTCAACAATTGAAACATTTAAATGGCAACTTTATCTTGTTTTTTTTTTCTTTTTAACTTTCATAGAAAACAAGCTTCTTCGTTGTCCGTTTCTTCCTCAGAACTCTCACTTTGCATAGGTTCTTTATTTTGACCTTTTTGTGGCTTTGAAGGCTACTTCCTTTTTAGATGTATTATCCTTTTCAGTCATCATCTCATATGTAGCGAGGTTTATGTGTAGCTCATCCATGGTTAATGTATCCAAGTCTATCTCTTCTATGGCAGAAACTTTAGCATCGAATCTTAAGGGAAGAGATCTCAAAACCTTCTGTACTATTACTGATTCTTCTTTTTCCTCACAAAGAGCTTTTATGGTATTGACTATTCCATCTACTTGAAGTAGGTAGGCAACAATATTTTCTTCATCCAACATTTTTAGACTCAAATTGCCACCAATGGGTTTAAAGTTTTGCATTCTTTACTTTATTGTCTCCTCCATAAATGTTTTTTTAATTTATCCCACATACCCTTGTCAAATTCGCAATGCATAACTTTCACAGGTTCTAATTCGATTAATCTACAAAATATTGCATTCTTCCTTTAGCATTATTTTCACTTGCCCTTTTTCCTGATTGATCTGTAGGAGTTGCAGGAGGTGTATAGCCTTCCCATTGATTGCCAAAAGGCATATTCTAGGGTAATTATATAAGTTCCCATCCTTAAGCTCCAAAATGCATAATTTGTCCCATCAAACAATGGAGCATTATTGGAAGAGAATCCTTCTTGTTTGCCCATGTCTGCTCTTTAGATCTACCATCTAGTTTGTTAGACTAATTTGAAGGAGTTGGCTTTGATACTGATAGCACATAGTGTTATTGAGGGGGTGAAGGGTGAACCAATATAAAAATAATCCTTTACCTTTTAAAACTTATTTAATCACTTCAAAGCTTAATCAATATTAGCATGTATGAAAAATCTAATAACAAGAAACACAATGAGAACACAACTTCCGTGTAAATCCTTGCAAGAAAAACCATGGCAAAAAATATTGCTTTGTGTAATTTTGTCTTTACAAACTTTGTACCCACCAACCCTATAATATGAGGCACCGACATCACCAATATGAGGCAGAAAAATCACCAATTTGAGGCACCAACCTCAATATAAATTTCTCAAAATTCTGCTCTAATGTTGATCATAAATCTGCTACAATATTATTCAAAAATCTGCTATAAAGTTTGTCTTCAAATTCTTACTTACTCTCCCCAATTTTGTTCACAAAATCTGCAAATCAACTCCTCATGATTTTCACTTATAATTCTTTATTCCTCATTATCTCTTCTTATATTTGTATAATTTATCTCTTTTGCTTCTCTCTTGTTTCATTCTTCACATCAGCCTGCTGGTGTATATCTGATATGCTTATTTATCTTGTACTCTACACACCCTTCCATTCAAATCTTACCTAATAATCTTATACCTTCCATATACCCCTTCATGAAGGGTGAAAACTTTTTCCAAGGAGTCATCTTTGTCCAAAGGAGGCGTCTCTTTTGTTAATAAACTTCTAATTTCGAATTGCTGGCTTTCTAATCATACCTTCCTTAAGCATGACTGCTGCCTTTACTATCTTTAAACTTAGTTACCGGATTCGTGCAGTAGCCCCCTGATCCGGGTCCGGGTCCGTTACGGGTCCGGATTCACAACCCGGTCCGTGATGGATCCGGGCAGGGTCCGCTTTTTGGCTTGTGGGTTCGGATGGATCCGTGGCCCGCGAATCTAGACGGACCCACAAGTCAAAATGCGGACCCTGCCCGGATCTAGCACGGACCAAGAGGAGAAAACGAGGATCCTCGAGGATCACACGCAGATCCGCGCGAATCCACAGGGACCCGCGGCCAGCCAAGATGTAAAGTGGTAAAATTAAGACTTTTTTTGCCTTGATAATTTGGGGTGGAAACTACGCCAATAAAAGTGGGGAAAAATTAACCTTCGACTCTTATTAGGCTCCATATAGAAGATGATGATGATGAAGAAGAGAATATCAATAAATTATTAATCCATTAGTTG
>MU228359.1:957252-969450 GCA_018584345.1 Thuja plicata | reverse complement strand
AAGAGGTTTCATAATGCATCTAAAATTGCAACTAGACGACAATACATTATTTATGAACTAATATTTGACATTGTAGGTACTATTCAAAGGAGAGCTTTCAGGTATGGTAATTATTTTTGTTTTGCTATATCATTTGATTTATAGATAGAATTTTCAATATTTTAATATTTTTTATGATTGCCTTGTTATATTTTTAACAACTAGCACATCTTTCATACTAGAAACAATAGGAGTTATAACATTTGCATTGGAAAAATTAAAACACTTTCATGGAAAGAAAAAAACAATTTTAAACATTTCCATTGAAATTGATTGTAGCATGCATGTTAGCTAGAGTACTAAATTTTGTATTAGAAACTATGTATTGTTATGTGACAACAATTGTATATGCACTGCAAACACAAGACATTATGAAAATAAATAAAATCAACAAAAAACATACAATGACCTAATCAAGAAAAAGAAAAAAAATTATGCAAAATGTTATTTATAGACTATAATTTAATGATAGTAATCTAACAATGATAACAACACGATAGTAAGAACATTGATAACAACACTGTTATTAATGTTCAAGAAAATATTATAAGGGCTAAGTAATTAGATTTGTAAGCATTCTGGAGCATGTTCTAATTCAACTACTATACTTTCAATGAAAAGAGTAGTAAAAGGAAATATATTATATATATATATAGATGATTAATATATATTATTAATTTTTTTTAAAAATGAATATGTCGTCGCTAATTCGACGATAATCAAAATGATCAACGAACTCTTTCGACCGGAATGCCACAGTCTCAACGCATTCTGATGTTGCTATTTCGACGACAATTAAAATGATCAACGAACTGCTTCAACCGGAATGCCACAGTCTCAACGCATTCAGATGTCGCTATTTCGACAACAATCAAAATGATCAACGAACTGCTTCAACCGGAATGCCACAGTCTCAATGCATTCTGACGTCGATAGTTCGACGACAATGACAATGATCAACAGACTGCATCGACCAAAATGCCCACACTCTCAACGCATTATAAAGTCGATCATTCGACCATGATTACTGTCGATAATTCGACACAACCTTTTGTGGGTCGCTTAATCGACGAAAAAATTCTGACGACAACAGTGGTCGTTTGGTCGACCAACCTGCATCGAAAAATCGACTAACTCGCATCGAAAATATGGCAAAAATTTACTACTGTTTTATTAGAAATATAGCTAAACATAGACAAACAAATCAAATGTTGTAAAGAGCAAACTTTGAAAGTGGGTGCACAACTACAAATATCCCCACAAAAGGTTAAGTTATTGAATCAGCCTAAAACCTTGATAATTCTGGATATGAAACACTGGAATCAAAACTAATTCATATACAAATTCAAGCAAAGGGTGATATTTTAAAGCCAAAAAAAATTGGAATTGTACCTAGGCATACTAAAGAGATTCTAAGTGTGTCAAGGAAGTTTTACGTGTTTTTAAGTGGGAGACATTTTCAATGCAATTTGACTAAAAATTTACCGTTGACCTTCAAAAAGTTGCCCTATACCATAAAATAATTATTGTAACTGTTAAATTCCAGAGATCGGTTACAAATGTAATCTCACTGCTTTCCAAAAAGTATGTGTTTTCCAAATGCAACGATCTCTTGTATATATACATGAAAAGACAAGAAGAGACATGTCCCTTCAGGAACATGTCTATTCATTAATCTAATTAATTTACTATATAGTTATCATAAGAATAAATATAGATTAACTTTATATATATATCAATTATTATATGTATTAATATATATATGTATATGTAATAAATCATTTCTCATAATAATCATATAGTCAGTTTTATTTATCTGACTGATGCTACATACATCAATACTCCCTCTTAGCTAGGGAGGATAAATCAATCCAATGTCAACACATATGACACCTGATAGCATCAACCGTAAGATGTAAGCAATAGAAGCATCATCCTCATGATGTAATATATATTACATGATTATATACATCGGTGATTCTATCCACAAGTTCTATCTATTATGATCTATTTTATCCATCACAAGATGTCTCATCACAATAGAAGGTCAAGTTGTTGTAAGGTCGTCACTTTCCAATAACTTTAACAAATACAAGTGATAAACATTACATTATAATCATTGCATACTATACTGTTGTCTATAGTATCGGACCTTTACACGATCCTTAATATAGATGATATGCAATTATTACCTAATCTATAGAATGCAACCGCCAATGTTCATTTCTTGATACATAGCAAGAGAAGATGAAAGGAATCTGTTTACACAGACTAGTATTTCAATCATATACAAGGATGATGGTAAGACATTTAGAATGATTATTCTTATAAGCACAAGTAATGTGTATGTGTGTATGTGTGTCAGTTCACAATGTGAACTGACATACATACACACATACTTTTTTTTTTTTATAAATAATCAAAGCAATCATCCTTATATTTGACCAAAGCTACTATGCATCAACACTGCCTCTTAGATAGGGAAGATAAAATTCCATATACCACCTTACTTGTGATATCATGTACTATGAGGAATCATCATATAGATGATACTTGTTTTGCACATCACCTTAATTCGTGAAGTGAGGAATCACCTTAACTTGTTTTGCACATATTACCTTAGATCGTAATATTAGAAATCATCTTATATCATGATACCAGTTTTTCACATCACCTTATATCGTGATATGAGGAATCACCTTAGATCGTGATATCTAGTTTTCACATCACCTTAGATCGTCATATGAGGAATCACCTTAGATCGTGATACCTGATTTTCATATCACCTTAGATTGTGATACAAGGATATAGTAGTTAGAGAACATTACATTCCCCTTACATATAACCTTATTATGGTATGTGCACTGACATATCAAAATGTCTACCATAACGAATCTCCATTACAAGATCGTCACCTTGTAACATCAAATACAAGTGTTCATTATCTAAGAAGTCGTCACCTCTCAGAAATGTACACAGGATGGGTGGGCCCATAAAGTCATGGAGTCACACACATGACATCCACCTTGACTCATCTCAGAGAGTGGATCCACCATGGCTCATCCAAGAGGGTGGAAACAAGGGCTTTCACCTTAGACTTCTCTCTCAAAGAGAAGAATGCAATAACATACAAAATAATAGATCACAGATGTTGAAGAACTCCTTTTCATCTAAAGCTTCATTCTCTAATATACTGCGTTTATCTTGAAAGTACACAACCTTCTCTCTAGCAAGAAACTTGGTGAGAATATCATTTTGTAATGATAAGGTACCTTGAATAGCATACTTATGTACTATATCTCTTATATAATTTGCATCACTCTTGGTGAACCCCAAGTCATCCAGGAATATCATGACTTAGGAGTTAGCATAAAGGCATTTCAGCCATAGTCCTACCATATTCCTCTGATTGTAAAAACCATCTCCACCGTTGACTCCCTTTGAACCAATATGACCAAATTCCTTGGAGATCAGAATGAATCATATCCTCTAGTAAATTTTGAGGTCTTGCAACAACCTCTTGACCTCCTCGTCCAAGGTTGCTTTTAGATGAACTATCTGACTCCCTCTAAATCTAATATCAACCTTCTATGAGCAAGTCGTGTCTTTGTTCTTTAGTCTACATTAAGCTCTTTTCTTGAATGCCCTTTGATCCAAAAACTTATCCATCTATCTAGGAATATCATGACCTAGATATCTGCATAAAACTCCTTCTAGCCAACATACATGGAACTACATCATTTGAATTGCAATCCTTTGGCTTGTTATAGTTTCCTGGTCACTAGGGAAACCATCTCGATATGGCCTACCCTTCTAAATCAGAATGATTAAGATCCTCGATGATCAATTTTGGGAGATCCTCTAGTAGCTCCCTCTATTACGAAACATACATGGGCCCAATCATGAAAAATATCTTTCTCCAAGAGACTCTCATCCTTTGGTACATGATCATGTTGAAATTTTTATCATAACATTATTCATAGGAGTAGTTTCTCGTACACAAATGTACTTGTCTGATCCCATAGTAACATGAGTGAATGTAATAAACTATGGATTTATCCCCAGGCTTGGCAATACCAGATATTCATAATAATGTGGTTCCCTTCTAAAGCTTCAAGTACATGTGTCAACCTCCTAACCTCCTTGTTCAAGGTTGCTTCTAATTAATGTGTCAGACTCCCTCTAAATGTTATTTCCACCTCTTCGAAGAAATATTTTTAGCCATGAACTTAGTCCCATGACTGCAAGCATCAAGTTATTTCTCCCTTGAATGCAATCTCTTATGCTTCTTGATCCATCCTGAAAGCATTTTAGGGAGATTACAAATAGTTCATAAAATTAAACTATCTTGAAGAGAAATTCCAAAGATAGATGCATACAAGATTTTACTAGCCAATATTATAGCATAAGTTTCAACTCAATAATTCATGTACATTAATAAAACATGGAAAACTTATCTTTAAGTTTCAAATATTTCCTTTCGTAAAGTGAGCCTACGTAGGAAATATCACGCATTAACTCTCATCAAAATTAACATGACCTTTCTGCTCTGGTCGATGCGTAAATCCACATCATTATCGTAGTCGAAATAATTCAAATTTGTGAGCAGGCTCCTATCGAACGGTAACATCGCCGATCTTGCCACTTTTGCATAGGACATGTAAGAAAATTGCAGCCTGGAGATATATGCCTTTCCTTACTTATCTACAAGTTGATACACAGAAAAGGAAGTAAAAGACATCGTATGTAATTGCTAGGTTATGACCAGAGGGAAATCAATTTGCGACTACTGGAAGAATCCCCAACATACGGTCGAGCCGACTCTTATATATTGTGTGGGTGATCTATAACATCTGGACAAAAACACATTAGTGAAAGAAAATAGAAAATTTGGGGTGTTGGTAGAGTTTGAAGACGCTACATCCCACGGAAGACACAATACATGATGTGCAATATTAATAACCAATACTAGCAGATGTTCGCTGGGTAGTCTCTCGCCAATATTGGAGTTTGAATGCATAGCTTTCATTCAACAGTGACGCATTGAAGATATCCACAGATTACAAATATAAGTCTGCATAGTTCGATCAATAAAGAATTGATAGGGGTGAGGCATGACTAAGCGAAGCTCCTTGACACCAATAGAGGAATAGATGGAACAGTCAAAGAATCCGCAGACCAAGCATCATCGAATCAGATTTCTATATGTAATCCAATTAGCAATACTAATATGCAATCAACATCTGGGGATGTCACACAATTAACAATCTCATTATATGAGTCAAGAGCTTACAACCACAATCAGAGGAAGATCATACATACAGATCAGAAAGTGCTCTCGATATTGGATTACCATCAAACAGCCACAATCTCATTATTTGATTACCGTCAAACATACAGATCAGAAAGTGCTCTCAATACTTGTTCTCTTGAAATGTAGAGGATTCTCTACCCGTAGAATCTTGGTACTCTCCAATCACTGGAAGGACCCAATAATGGGTTTAACTTCTCAGATGCTTAAGACCGCCTCCTTAGTATTGTAACGTCTCACTTCCCGGGCCAAATCAAGCACAAGAGAGTCACGAATGTCCATCTGCCGTTGTTCAAGGACTTTGGTGATCCAATGAATGACATAGAACCTTAAACACCCGTATTAAGCTTTCTCGCAAGAAGTGAATGTCTGCTCTACAAATTACAAGTGAAGTTCGCTCATTTCAAATATTTTTCTTTGATATAATTTTGATATTAATGTTCCCGCACAACTATATATTTTCCTTTAGCCTCCCAAATACCTCTGAAATCCTCAGGAGTTTCTAGTATTCAATTACCACATAAGCTAAATATTAAAAGAGCGGATAAATAAATGGATATATTCACTCCCATGCCAACCTTCAAGGCTTTATTAATTCAGACAAAACACAGTATGCAGTTTCCATTGCCATTGATGGAACCTCAATTACTTTGTCTTATCAAAGTTCTAAGGAAACTTCAAGATCATTCTTTCCCTTTGCTACGACTCCAATATAAATTGACCGGTCCACAAGAAGTTTGTCAAAACCCACTATTGAAACTTGAATACTGTCAAAGGACTTCGCATTCAACCACAGTAAATAAAGATAAAGAAGTTCCAGACCCTGAGTATGAAAAACATTGTCTTATGATAATAATCATAGGAACATTTTCCAATGTTCTCACAATTTTATAAAATCTTGTATGTTTATTGTCACAACTTTATATGATCTGCATTTCTACATTTGTAACTTGGCTCTGATACCATGTTAAATTCCAAAGATCGGTTACAAATGTAATCTCACTGCTTTCCAAAAAGTATGTGTTTTCCAAATGCAACAATCTCTTGTATATATACATGAAAAAACAAGAGACATGTCCCATGATGTCTATTCATTAATCTAATTTATTTACTATATAGTTATCATAAGAATAAATATAGATTAACTTTATATATATATATATATATATATATATATATATATATATATATATATAAAATAATATCAATTATTATATATATTAATATATATATGTATATGTAATAAATCATTTCTCATAATAATCATATAGTCAGTTTTATTTATCTGACCGATGCTACATACATCAATAGTAACTAATACAAACACAATAAAAAATATTTTTGACTCATTTTTTCTATCCATGTTCAAATTCAAGCTTGTTGCTTCCTTGCCAACTCTACAAGCGTCTTTCATGGCCCAATTTTAAATATTGCATGATATGTTTTTTCATTTATTAGCAGTATTTCTAATGTTTTTTGTTACATTAAAAAATAGTTTATAAAAAAAGCATGATTTTCAAACAAAATACTAAAAAATAGGAAAACAGCAAACCAAACTAGACTAGACAACAAAAACAAACAAAGCACATCACATAAATAGTTCTAAACCACCTTAAACAAAAGAAAACTCTAGAATCACACCTTGTAACGAGTAACAAGGGTTTCCCAATCTTTATATATAGTAATGAACCTTCTACACAATTTGCAGCACCCATGTCAATCTAAGGTTCAATCTTCTAAAAAATTTCTTGGAAGTCTTTTCTAATTCCTCCTAAATAATTTTGCATTTTTAGAACTTAGCCTCAAGAATGATCACCCCTGAAACAACTCTTCTTATTGTTAAGTTTTAGGATTGCTGCAAATGTAATAGCACTGCCTGTGATGTCTATGTTTTTCAAATGCAGCAATCTCTCTTTCATTTATATTGAGAATGAGGCTAGGAGAGACATGTCCCATGAAGGGACATGTCTATTCATTATTATGAGATTAATAATGACAATTGATTATGTATATAAATATATATAATATCTTTGAATCATTATTATATTAATTTCTCCTAATAATATTCTAGATATATATCTATAGATATATTATATGTCACATATATATATATATATATATATAGAGAGAGAGAGAGAGAGAGAGTTTAGTCTCATAGTATTTATCCGACAAAAGCTACAAAACATGAACACTCGCTCTTAGCTAGGGAGGATAAACATAGGATATAATATTACTTCAGTGTAATATCAAGAATGACATGTTTTAAGAATATCCTTGATCAGAAGATATTCACCATTAGATATCATCTCATGATATCAGGAGTAATGGCCTCTAAATATCAAATCGCATTCACCAAGTACTCCGAGTAATGGCTTCAGATTATCAAGTCGCGTGATATTCACCAAATACTCAAAAAATGTTCATAAGGTATGTGCACACGTATCCTCAATAATACTTACCATACAAACATTATATTAATGGTTTGTTTAAGGAAATTAATACACCATGCAAGATATAATCTATCATGACCTGCTTAGACATCTTAAGATATCCATCATAATAGAAGATTAAGTAATTGTAAGATAGTCACCTTCCAATAACTTTAATAAATAGTTCTAAACCACCTAAAGCAAAAGAAAACTCTAGAATCACACCTTGTAATGAGTAACAAGGGTTTCCCAATCTTTATATATAGTAATGAGCCTTCTACACAATTTGCACCACCCATGTCAATCTAAGGTTCAATCTTTTAAAAAAAATCTTGGAAGTCTTTTCTAATTCCTCCTAAATAATTTTGCATTTTTGGAACTTAGCCTCAAGAATGATCACCCCTGAAACAACTCTTCTTATAGTTAAGTTTTAGGATCGCTGCAAATGTAATAGCACTGCCTGTGATGTCTATGTTTTTCAAATGTAACAATCTCTCTTTCATTTATATTGAGAATGAGGCTAGGAGAGACATGTCCTATTAAGGGACATGTCTATTCATTATTATGAGATTACTATAATGACAATTGATTATATATATATATATATATATATATATATATATCTTTGAATCATTATTATATTAATTTCTCTTAATAATATTCTAGATATATATCTATAGATATATTATATCTCACATATTTATATATAGTTTAGTCTCATAGTATTTATCTGACAAAAGATACAAAACATCAACACTCCCTCTTAGCTAGGGAGGATAAACATAGGATATAATATTACTTCAATGTAATATCAAGAATGGCATGTTTTAAGAATATCCTTGATCAGAAGATATTCACCATTAGATATCATCTCATGATATCAAGAATAATGGCCTCAGAATATCAAGTCGCATTCACCAAGTACTCCGAGTAATGACCTCAGAATATCAAGTCGCCTGATATTCACCAAATACTCAAAAATGATCATAAGGTATGTGCACACATATCCTCAATAATACTTACCATAGGAACATTATATTCATGGTCTATTTAAGGAAATTAATCCACCATGAAAGATATAATCTATCATGATCTGCTTAGACATCATAAGATATCCATCATAATAGAAGATTAAATTATTGTAAGATCGTCACCTTCCAATAACTTTAACAAATACAAGTGATAATCATTTTAAAGTCGTCACTTCCTCATGATGTACACAGGGGTTAGGCCCATTAAAAACATGGAGTCACACACATGACATCCACCATGCCTCAGCGCAGAGGGTGGAAACAAGGGATTTCACCTCGAACTTCTCTCACAGAGAAGAATTCATTGAGCAGATATCAATATGTTGATCTTTTCATCCAAGATTGCTTAAGATAAACTACCATACTCCCTCTGAATCTGATATCAATCTTTTGAGCTCCTCGTCCAAAGTTACCTTTGAAGTGTCAGACTCCCTCTAAATCTGATATCAATCTTCTTTTCCTGCAAGAGCATCCCCAGAAAAGATCAAGGCAAATGGCCCTTATAGTACATATAGAAATAAAGATAAGAGAGAGACTACAAAGAGTAGATAAATGTAATACTCAAGGATAATAAATACTTATCTGCGCATCAACATCCTTGATACAAGTTGCTTCAATGAAGATCCATATACATCAAATCAGAAAACACCTCAGATTATTTGAGAGACATCTCCCCTTTGAATCATCTCCCCACTAAGGATGGTTCAAATGGGAATATAACATTGGTTATTATCCCCCCCCCTCACAATGTAAAATTCCCACTCGTATATCATTGAACAATTCTCATGTCTTCTTGTGAAATGACGTGATTGCTCTAAGAGAGGTGACACTCTATAATTAATACTTTCTTTCTAGAAAGAGACACCCTTCTTTGAATACGTGCTTCTTTGTTAATGCTTGACCACAATCATAACAAATTAATATATCTCTTTAATGAAAGTCACTACAAGGTCTAACTAATCATTATGGAAATCATTGTGTATACTTTGCAAATTCAATGTCCTCAACCTCTTAGTAAACAACGCTTCTTTTCTTAAATCAAGTCACTTTATTCAAATATCAGTGCGTAAATTATGTCTTCAATGAATCGCCGTGTTCAGGAATGACATAGTTGCCAATATATAATTGTTGATGTTTGCTTCTTAACAAATCAGTTAATATTCATTAATAATCATAATCATATCTTCTTATTAAATCACTGCAGAAACCATGTCATCGACTTGGGTCATAAATTAAGCTTTTGATTTCTGATTTTGTATATGCTAACATCGTTGTTTTATTTATCGACTCATAGCGCTGTCTATGATACATAGTCAATGCCAACATATTATCGTTGCTGCAACTTTTAGTAACGTCATTAACCACATTTTATAAATCCAAAAGTAGCCACGCCTAACTTTCACAGTCGCTCTTTAATGGATTTTTATTTAGACCACTGTGCATTTCAAGATCACTACTTAAATGGAATTGTCTGGTTGCTATCACATCTCCACGGTATAGTCATATCTCACGCTGTCTAAATATATTTCATACATATGTACCGTAAGACATACGTATCGCATATGCCTCCAATCATGTCGTTGTCCTTGCTGAAACCATTTATGTAGTCACTGTTTATATGGTCTTCATCATATCGATGATCTTCATTATATTTATGTTAGAGTTTGGAATCATTGTTTAACTTCCTCCCTTTGTCTTATTCAATGAATGGTATTTGATCGATCCTTTTACCTTTCTTACATTTGCAACCTGGCTCTGATACCATGTTAAGTTTTAGGATCGCTGCAAAAATAATAGCATTGCTTGTGATGTCTGTGTTTTTCAAATGCAGCAATCTTTCTTTCATTTATATTGAGAATAAGGCTAGGAGAGACATGCCCCATCATGGGACATGTCTATTCATTATTATGAGATTAATCTAATGACAATTGATTATATATATATATATATATATATATATATATATATTGTTGATGTATGTAGCATTGGTCAGATTAATAAAACTGACTATATGATTATTATGAGAAATGATTTATTACATATATATATATATATATATATAAAGTTAATCTGTATTTATTCTTATAATACCTATATAGTTAAATTAAATAAATTAGATTAATGAATAGACATGTCTCTTCTTGTCTTTGCATTGGCTTCAAGTCTTGGTTCAGAGGGAGTCAACAATGGAGATGGTTTTTGCAGTTAGAGAACTATGATCATGAGATGAGTCCCATGTGTACTGACTGAAACGTCTTTATGCTAAGTCCTACATAACTTGGGGTTCACCAAGAGTGATCCAAACTATATAAGAGATATAGTACATAAGTATGCTATTCAAGGTACATTATCACTACAAAACAGATGACTAATATTCTCACCAAGTTTCTTGCTAGAGAGAAGGTTGTGTACTTTCAAGATAAACCTGGTATGCTGGAGAATGAAGCCTTCGATGAAAAAAAAAAGGAGCTTCAGCATCTATGATCCATTATTTAATAGAGATTCCTCATCATTATGTGAGAGAAATGGTGGATAAGAATATGATTCAGTTGGAATATATCAGTATAGGAGATCAGAAAGAAGATATACTCACCAAGCCACTTGCTGAACGAAAGTTGAATACTTTAGGAAAGGTCTTGGTATGATTAAATTGTGATTTGCATTGTAATCTTTACTGATATATATATATATAAGATGTTTAATGTGTAAACTTCTTTTGTCATATGCGCTGATATATGACTTTATGGGCTCGACCCCCTGTGTTCATCTCTAAAAGGTGACGATCTTTTGGAAATGAACACTTGTATTCAAACATTATAAGATGACGATCTTGTAATGTTGATATCATGCTGACTTGATATCATTCATGGATGTGCCATGACCTGTTATGGTAGACATTATGTGACGTAATGCACATACCATAGCTAGGATGTATAAGGAGAATGTGATATTCTCGAGCATATCATCCTTTAAGTGTCACGAGTTATGTGATACTTATCATCACGTATTATGTGATGTTTGTCTTCACGAGATATGTGAGACTTCTTATCACGAGTTATGTGATATACTTAGTGCCACGAGTTATGTGACACCTCATGAGTTATGTGATGTTTGCCTTCATGAGATATGTGAGACTTCTTATCACGAGCTATGTGATATACTCAGTGCCACGAGTTATGTGACATCTCACGAGTTATGTGTTTACTTAATCATAAGTTAAAGTGGTATATCATATCATGAGATAGATGATATATATATTTGTATCACGAGTTAGGTGATATCTATACTCACAGAGTTTATTGTGATGTATTCTTGTTCATACTCTTTATCTTCCCTAGCTAAGAGGGAGTATTGATGCATAGTAGTTTCGATCAAATATAAGGATGAT
>MU228359.1:947134-957202 GCA_018584345.1 Thuja plicata | reverse complement strand
ATAGTAGTTTCGATCAAATATAAGGATGATTGCTTTGATTATTTAATATGAGTATATAATAATAATTGATATTATTTTATATATATATATATATATATATATATAAAGTTAATCTATATTTATTCTTATAATAACTATACAGTTAAATTTAATGAATAGAAATGTCCCATGAAGGGATATGTCTCTTCTTGTCTTTGCCTTGCATATATGCAAGAGATCGATGCATTTGGAAAATACAGATAATACAACAGTGTGATTACATTTGCAATGGATCTATGGAGAATCAAGACATGACATATATATTAAATTATGAAACAATACCATCAAACCTGCAAAAACAATAAATATCTTTGAATCAGTATTATATTAATTTCTCCTAATAGTATTTTAGATATATATCTATATATATTGTATCTCACATAATATATATATATATATATAGTTTAGTCTCAATATTTATCCAACAAAAGCTACAAAACATCAACACTTATTATGTGATCATTTATTTTGACCAAATGATGCATAATAGCTTCTACTTTTTTTTTGTTGGAGATTCAGCTTCTATTTTCACTAGCCTTTTTTGGAGGGTCTTCATACTATCAAATGTACTCTCCCACTTATCATTGCACTTGTCATAGAACTTTTCCCCCTGATAAGATCTTCTAGATTAGTCATTCTATAGAGCCAGGCCTCCAATTTACTCATCATTTCAATCAAAGTACCATTACCATTAAAGTACTTGAACACCCCTCCCTCATGTCAACTGTGAAGGCTTCGTTAGCCCTTTACTATTCTTCATTCTCCTTCACATCTTCCTGAGCATTATTATGGGGATAGAGAGGAACAATGTCCTTAGGATCCTCAAGTGATTTAGAATCCCCATCATCATCGAATAGGCTGTCCAATAGTGTTTAGGAAGTTGTAAGGGGGAGATGAATAAGAGGTTATTTCCAACACATTCTCATCACCTTCCTGAACATCATCTTTATGGACAGGACCTTTCCCACCTTCAGCAGCATTAAAAACCTTACTCGATTGAGCAAATCACCTCTTCCCACAAGCAGCCCTAACATAAACCTCTGTTGAAGATTATCATCCTTCTCTAATGTCCCCAAATTTATAAAGAATAAATTAATTAAATTAATTAATTATTTGGTCCCAATTTAAAATAAATATTATTAAGGACCTTTAATTAATTAATCAGGGACTGTTTTTATTTTAATTGTCCGTAGGTGTTTGCCGTGTCGGCACTTTTTGTAAATCTTCGGGAGTTTCTCCGAAGTGGTATTTATGACCGGCATGTAGGTAGTTGTTGGTATGTGATTTGAAATATTTTATTTGTATTGCGAATTCCAGTTGTAGTTTTGTTGTCCACCATTTCGGAGGTGAAAGATCCTCCCTATTTGGTTTATCACAGTTTCGGTGGTTAATCATACCACCCACAATTAGGGAGGATTGCAAATGTCGGGTATGGAATCGTACAAATTTGGTTCGTACATGCTGCCTGGAAGTCGTATGGTGACTGATGTCTTGGACATGCGGTGTTGTTGTTGGTCGTACAACGCTTGACAACTGTCGTTCGCCTTCGGAATGGTAAAGTTCTTTTGTCGCCTGCTTATGATATCGAGAAATGCCAGAAAGAGTGAGGAGTTACGCTCTGTTACAGTAAACAATGATAATACTCCAGATCGCCAAGCGGAACAAAAATTGATTGTCGCCAAAGTTAGCGATGCAAAGTATACTTATTTTAGACAATGAAAGTACTTCAGAATTACAACGGCTTCGGACGAGAGCCGAGCGAATACAGTTCTTCAAATGGTGTTGGGGATACAGCTCTTGGATTATAAATCATAAGAAATATTAAGAACTGTAGATGGACTCAAAAAATCAAATGTCAAGTGTTAAACCTGTTTATTTCTAGCTTCTCATCAGAATAAAGCTTATGAATGTTGATGCATATAATCGATTTATGTCTTTGCCCTTATAGCTTATTACTTGAATATTATTTCTGCACATAGGATCTTCAAACTACTGCATACACAGTTTTTAACAAGGCGGCCAACGTGACCTTCAAAGGGTTTGTTCAAGTCTCAAAATTATAATTTTCATACTCAACAACCATTCATCTCTATAATTTATATAAAATTTTAAAATGCCCTAGTAGCAGTACAAATAATCTGACGTTTTGCTCAAAAAATGCCACATTTTTTACATCTGGAAATATGTGTTACTAATATATACATTGAATGCAGAAATGCAAGAACCTTTTCTACTAAGGAAATCTATATATAACCTTATGACATGAGGCACATGAACACTTTAGTGCATGCAATTCTCTTCCAATAAGGTGAAGTAAAACTTGATCACAACAGACAAACAGTAAAACATATTCTATTTTGACAATTAGTTAAACAATGTAGTTTTACCAAAACAGCTTACCCCCTCCCAAAGCATGCATACTGTCATACCAATATTGATATAGATATAGAACAGCACAGATACAGTTCATATACGATTCTGTGTGCCAAAAAAATCTATTTTTCCTAGCTGTGCCAAATACTATGCATTTTGGATTTTTAGAAAATTTGACTCAAATATTCCTAAAATTAATATGAAAAACCTAAAAATGTGCAAAATAAATACAATTAACTTATGAAAGATTTTTGATAAACCATTTATATAGCAACTGTACTAGATGAGATGGCCACTTGTTCTAGATGAAGTGCACCAATAGGCAATGTCATAAGTATAAAGGCAACTGGGTGAATGTGGGTTAATCACACCGTCGAAGAACAAATTTTAGTTGCTGCTCAAAGTCATGGTCCCAACACATTCTAGAGTTCATCAGCTGTCTGATGAAATCCATCTCAAAGCCAAACTTGAAGGGTAACTGAATTTACAAGGTGGTGATGGGGTTCATTTAAGGAATATGTGATAGAAGCTTCTTTTATACAAATAGGACCTTATTCTGATTGCCAAATCCACTCACGAGTTACAGGAGCACCATTTTGTCCTTGAGCACCCTTTGCAGGGCTGTTTGTATGCAAGTCAATACTAGCAAGACCAAAATCATATTTTTTTCCAATAGAATGATAAAGACCCTAAATAAGTTTTACTTTGAAGGAAATGTTCTTGAGGAGGTAAATTAATAGAAGTATCTTGGGATTGACTTCAACAAGAATCTTAGTTGGGAGACTTGTAGAAAGAAAAAGAATTTTGGAGGGTTGGAAAGCTTTATTTGACCTCCAAAGTAGATATAGAGAGGTAGAAGTATGGGATTGGAAAACTATTCAGACTCTTTTTGCAGTTTTAGTTATTGTGGTGCTGCTTTATGGTTGTGAAAAGCAGCACATCTGAGGCAAAGTGGAAGCAAATAGAGAGAATTCAAAAACACATAATTGCTATTAAGTTTAGGATAGAAATGTCAACCTCTTATGAAATTTTACTAGTTGAAACAACGGTTTTTCCAATAGAAGCTATTGCTATGGTTCATCGCATAAGATATCTCAAAAGAATTGATCAAATGGCCTAAGGTAGCCTTCAATGAGGTCCTAAGTGAGAGAAAGAAGTCATAGATGAGGCAAAACAGTGAGTGGATGAACAAGTGGAATATTTATTTGAATGCTTGTCTTGGTGACAAGAAAGATATCAAGGCATTTTCCATAGAAAAATTTAGCAAGGCTATATGGGGAAGAATTCTATGGATAAAGAAGAGCATTTCCTTGAGGAATTTGTAATGTCCCCTTTTTAGATCAACATGGTTGGTGGTTTGGATTAGCCTATTATTGGCCCTCGTAGGCTAAGTCAGATGGTTAGAGAGTTCTCAGTGGGTAGAGCAGGAGGCCTTTTCCTTTCCGGAGAACAAAAGTGTTTAGGATTGTTCTTCGTTTGGTTCAGCTTGGTACACTTACTATTTATAGTAAGTCATTTGTCCAACATTTCTATGTTAGGTAGGGCACCTGGATCGGCCTCATATGCAGTGTTGACCCTTAGCACCATTGATTGATTAGGTATCCAGGGATTTACTAATTATAGTAAGTCAGACCCTTACTATTTTTAGTAAGGCAGTTGGATGCACCGTGGATACAATGGTTAACTCTCAAGTTAAGTAGGAATTGAGAAATAATGATTAATGATGGAGTTATAATATTATAATTATTATTAAAGTTATACTTTAATAATAATTAATTATTAAGTGCATATCATTGATAAATTAAGTAGACTTTATTTAAAAGGGAGATTTAAATGTTTTAAAAGTATACTTTATAACAAGTGATAAAGTGTTATTTAAAAGGGAGATATAAATGTTTTATAAAGTGTACTTTATATTTTAATGTGTGCACCAAAAGAAGGGAAAGAAGAAATGAAATTAAAGTAAATTAAAGGAGATGAAGACAAATGCAAATTAAACATTATAAAAAGGGATTTTAGAAGAATGAAAGCATTGTTGTGAATTATTGAATTTGTTTGCATTTGGTGTAGACTTTGAGAAACTTCCAAGGGTTTAAGAATTGGCTTGGGAATTGAGAATTCTACAGGCATTTTCAGCACTCTGAATTGGTGAAATACCCAGTGAGATTGTGCACAGGCATTGGTCTTATTCAGAGACCAAGAATGCATTAATTGTTTGCAATGGTTGGGGTTTGAATGATTATATTTTCACAGAGCAGATTGTAGAGGCTGAAGAATTTATTAATTGCAGATCGCAGCTAGTGGATAGACCTATGTTTGAAGCATTAAGGCTGCCGTTGAGTATTGAAGGCCACGTTGGCTGCAGATGAAGTGATGTCTGGGCACTAGGGGGCATGTCTTGACTGTATGGTGCCTTAGCAATCCAATTCCAGCCTTGGCATCAAGGAATAAAAGCTTTCAGACTAGCTGCAATTCATCTTTGGTGTCTAATATTTCCAGCAATCAGATTTCCAGGTTTCTTTCATTGAATTGGATTAATACAAAATTGCATGGTTATCATCATTGTAATTATTTCAGTTTGGAGATTAGCAGTAAAGATTGTTACGTTCATAGCTAGCATAGATATTTGTATTTCAAGCACTGTTATTTAGTTATTTCAATATTGTTGAAAAATCCTCAAAAAGCAAATATCAAGGAAAACACCAAAAAAAATATAAAATTGCAAAAAACAATTTCTTTTGATATAGTTAAAATCAGTGATAGAACCATTGGGGTTCTTACAATAGTATCAAAGCGGTTTCCTGCCATCCTGCATGGTTGGGCTTTTTTAATGCAACCGTAGGGGTATTAAAAAAAATAAAAAAAATTCGGAATATTCATACAAATGGTAGTTATTTCAGTCATGGAAATAATCAGGAGATTAATTAAATAGGGAAATCAGATGAAGTTTACACCACAGGATGAAATGACTATCATGAGGGATGCAATGCTTAGCATGTTTGAGGAATATAACACTCTTCCTCAAAAGGTTAGGAAAGATTTATCTTTCTATCATTTTATAGACTCTCATCTAAAGCTATACGGTATGCATGGTGCAGCAAAGAAGCAATATCACCAGATAGCTTGTGACTTATTTGCAAGAAAAGTTGGTTCACATAGTGGCAGGCAAAGGGTGTCTGGTAATAGGTCCCAGGATCGGGTTTTGGATGGACATGCATCTACTTAAGAAGAAGTGTGTGAGAATAATATCATATCAGTAGCTTCTACCTTACCAGATGAGCCATCCATCGAGGTGCTTAGTGGCAGTACCTCGGTTGATGATGTGTGCACTGATGATAGCACACATGTTGATTATGAGGTGAGTGATGTTGTTACAACGTCATATTATAGTAAAAATCAGCACAGTGGTGAGGTTCACTTTGTGAACAATCCTTTGTTCGAGATGGATATAGCATTGTCATATGACAATCCGCTTTTAGAGGTTGATGTTGATCACTCACCTAAGTTGGGCTTGGCACAATTTTCACCATCTGATGACATAGTTCAATTTCCTATAGCAGAAGTTGATGATGTCCCTATGTCCATAGATTACGTTTGTGAGCAGGTTGAGGATGTAGCTACATCTATTGCAGTTACAGGTGCAGTTGATACAGTTGGGACGAGTGCATCTATTGAGAGCAGTGGAGAACCACATGTTGCACCAGGTTATCTTGTGGCTACGTCCACTGTAGGGATTGTTGATGATGAGTCAGATGAGGGAGGATCTATTCAGAACTATGGCAGTCAACGCTTGACCAAGGTGGGAGCTTTTTATCGTGACAGCATAGGGAGGAGTACTGATCACTACTTTTCTATTCCACACACAGAAGATTTGTTGACGCGTCAATGTGGATTAATTTCTAGTGTGTGTAGGCACCCGAGCGATGACATGGCTAGCACTGCAGTTTGGGTGGGTCCCGTTGATTGGCTTCACCACTTTGGGCATGGTGAAGTCAAGTTCAGAGTTGAGCAGCAGGAGTCTGAGGATGTTCTTTTTGGCAAGCTTTTGTTCGGAGTTTGGCATCCTTCTAGTGCATTGGAATATCAGACAGGGCTTACAGAAGAGTTTTGGGATGTGTACATGGTGCCAAGCACATATGGTTTTTCTTTTGACCCTCATGTGCATGATCTCTTTCAGGTGCGCAGTTCAGTTGTGCACGTGTTGGACAATGTGTATGGTAGTTCACTTTGCGCAGTTTGGGATAGCACACTTTGTCAGTCTACCGAGTTGCTTTCCTATGAGATATTCACTCCTGCGACATCTACACTCGGATTCGATTCAGTTTGGCAAGATTTATCACTCGTTTTGATGATGATGTTACATGAGCTAGTTGGTGATCGTAGGGACATTACACAATTCTAAATTTCTACTCTTGGGATCTGGGTGGACTAGTGTGTTACTTTTTTCTGAGATTGCTTGGGGACAAGCAATTTCAGGAAGCGAGGACTGTAATGTCCCCTTTTTAGTTCACCATGGTTGGTGGTTTGGATTAGCCTATTATTGGCCCTCATAGGCTAAGTCAGATGGTTAGAGGGTTCCCAGTGGGCAGAGCAAGAGGCCTTTTCCTTTTCAGAGAACAAAAGTGTTCAGGGTTGCTCTTCATTTAGTTCAGTTTGGTACACTTACTATTTAAAGTAAGTCATTTGTCCAGCATTTCTATATTTAGTAGGGCACCTGGATCGGCCTCAGTTGTAATGTTGACCCTTGGCACCATTGATTGATCAAATATTCAGGGATTTACCAATTATAGTAAGTCAGTGGTGGATAAAGAGGGACCTTTACTATTTTTAGTAAGGCAGTTGGATGCACAGTGGATACAATGGTTAACTTCCAAGTTCAATCGGAATTGAGAAATAATGATTAATGATGGAGTTATAATATTATAATTATTATTAAAGTTATACTTTAATAATAATTAATTATTAAGTGCATATCATTGATAAATTAAGTGGACTTTATTTAAAAGGGAGATTTAAAAGTTTTAAAAGTATACTTTATAACAAGTGATAAAGTGTTATTTAAAAGGCAGATATAAGTGTTTTATAAAGTGTACTTTATATTTTAATGTGTGCACCAAAAGGAGGGGAAGAAGAAATGAAATTAAAGTAAATTAAAGGAGATGAAGACAAATGCAAATTAAACATTATTAAAAGGGATTTGAGAAGAATGAAAGCATTGTTGTGAATTGTTGAATTTGTTTGCATTTGGTGTAGACTATGAGAAACTTCTGAGGGTTTTAGAATTGGCTTGGGAATTGAGAATTCTACAGGCATTTTCAGCACTCTGAATTGGTGAAATACCCAGTGAGATTGTGCACAAGCGTTGGTCTTATTCAGAGACCAAGAATGCATTAATTGTTTGCAGTGGTTGGGGCTTGAATGTTTTATATTTCCACATAGAAGATTGTAGAGGCTGAGGAGTTTATTAATTGCAGATTGCAGCTAGTGGATAGACCTGCGTTTGAAGCATTAAAGCTTCCGTTGACTATTGAAGGCCACGTTGGCTGCAGGTGAAGTGACATCTGGGCACTAGGGGGCACATCTTGACTATATGGTGCCTTAGAAATGCAATTTCAGCCTTAGTGTCAAGGAATAAAAGCTTTCAGATTAGTTGCAATTCATCTTTGCTGTCTAATATTTCCAGCAATCAAATTTCGAGGTTTCTTTCATAGAATTGGATTAATACAAAATTGCATTGTTATTGTTGAAGTTTTGTTACTTCTGTCAGATAAATCCTATGAGACTATTGAATATATATATATATTTTATTGTGAGATATAATGTATATAGATATATATCTAAAATAGTATTAGGAGAAATTAATATAATAATGATTCAGAGATATTACATGTGTGTGTGTGTGTGTGTGTGTGTGTGTGTGTGTGTGTGTGTGTGTGTGTGTATTTATGTAGTTACATGATCAATTGTCATTATATTAATCTCATAATAATGAATAGACATGTCTCATGAAGGGACATGTCTCTCCTATCCTCATTCTCAATATAAATGAAAGACAAATTGCTGCATTTGGAAAACACATGCAACATAGAGTGCTATTACATTTGCAGCTATCGTAAAATTTAACATGGTATTAGAACCAGAATTCAAATGTAAGAGAGAGTAGTTTGTTGATGGTGAATGTGTGATTGTCTCAGAAAATACAGTCTCGGTACAGGGACCATATCTCACAAATACACTGTTGGATTTTGCTGCATTTTGGATATGTTGGTGATAAACAAACTATGAAGAATCTCACCGGAGCAATTGGAGAGAAAGTGTGGGGTTCAAAAGTTATGACCGATTGTGTACGGGTCTATGTGAAATCCAGTGAGTGAAGTGGTGTTGCAGACTTTTGTCCACACCAAGTGCAAAGAATAAGGTCAAGTGACTTGTAGCAGAGTGTTAAGAAGCCAAAGGAGTGATTGAAGAGTTTGGTAGGGGTTGGTAGAGATTTTGGGCCCTAAGGCAAAGGTCTTTGGAAAACTCAATCTTTATAGTCATTTTCTAATTTGTTGCATATGGACCTTCATTGAATCAACTTGTGCCAAGGATGTTGATGCGCAAATAAGTATTATTATCCTTGAATATTACATTTATCTATTCATTTTAGTCTCTCTCTCATCTATATTTCTATACGTACTATAAGAGATATTTGTCTTGATCTTTTCCGAGGATGCTCTTGCAGGAAAAGAAGATTGATATCAGATTCAGAGGGAGTTTTACACTTCAGATGTAACTTTGGACGAGGAGCTCAGAAGATTGATGTCAAATTCAGCGGGAGTCTGACAGGTTATCTTAAGCAATCTTGGATGAAAATATCAACAAATTGATATCTGCTCAATGAGTTCTCTGTGAGAGAAGTTCGAGGTGAAATGCCTTGTTTCCACCCTCTGCACTTAGGCATGGTGGATGTCATGTGTGTGACTTCATATTTTTAAATGGCCTACTCCCTGTGTACATCATGAGGAAGTGACGACTTCAAAATGATTATCACTTGTAATTGTAAAAGTTATTGGAAGGTGACGATCTTACAATAACTTGATCTTCTATCATGATAGACATCTTATGATGGCTGAAACAGATCATGATAGATGATATCTTGCATGGTGGATTGAGTTCCTTAAACAGGCCATGATCTTCTATTGTGATAGACATCTTATGATGGCTGAAACAGATCATGATAGATGATATAAATGTTCCTATGGTAAGTGCACATTACCTATGGACATTTTTTGAGTACTTGGTGGACATCATGAGACTTGATGTTGGTAGGCCATTACTCTAAGCACTTGGTGAATATCATGCAACTTGATATTCGGCAAACCAATGCTCCCGATATCATGAGATGATATCTTTATAAACTTTTGAGTACTTGGTGGACATCACGAGACTTGATGTTGGTAGGCCATTACTCTGAGTACTTGGTGAGTATCATGCAACTTGATATTCTCCCATCATCATGAGATGATATTTTTATGAGTTATGGTGATTATCATGAGACTTGATATTCTTGGTCAGACCATATCTCTGATATCACAATGAGGTGATATCTAAAATAAAACTTTCACAATTAACTTTGTGTTGCTCTCTTGGATGGATTTTATCCTCCCTAGCTAA
>MU228359.1:904123-931185 GCA_018584345.1 Thuja plicata | reverse complement strand
TTACATTAGCAATAACAGTTAATAAAGTATATACCTTCCATTAATTGAACTTAAGGGCCAACATTTGATATAGTAGGAAGGAGAAGTTAAGGTGATAATCCCAACTTCCAAGATAGCCCAAAAAGGGCTCATTACAGTGGTATCAGAGCATAATCCTGCCATCCTGTGGAAGATAGTCTATGATAACATATAAACGAAAGAAAGGCAAGAAAGCTATGGCCGAACAATTGACAAACAAACTAAGGAGTTTCATGGATAAAGCTAATCAAACAAATCAAGCACTCTTACAAGCACTACAAAATATGGGGAACTCAATCAATAGCCTCAAGAGTAACCACCCCCGAGGGAAGGATGCAAGCACCCACCATTCTGAAAATAACAAGTCATTTTCATCCAGAGTGCCCAAACCACCTTTCTTACCGAGGGAAGAATTGCCAAGGGAAGAAGAGGGAGTAGATCAACCCATCAACCGGGCCGTGGAAAATGCTAGAGCCTATGCTAATCTTGAACCTAAAATTAGGGAACTCATAACATTTGGAGAATTTTGTGAGAGTCAAAAGAATTATGCCCCTGGGAGGACAAGGAGATATCAAAACAAGGAACTCAAACATAAAGTAAATAAAATAATACTCACAAATTTTGACAGATATGGGAAAATTACAGCCCATGCCTGGTTGCAAAAATTAAACACCTACTTCACCCTTAGCCCGATGACGGAAGAAGACACATTACAATTTTCCATACTCCACCTAGAAGGATCGACACACAAATGGTGGCACCATGGACTTATTTCCTTAGGCCACCAAAATATAACATCCTACCAGGAATATTCTAAAAAACTCATTAACAGATTTGATCAAAAAGATCTGGAATGGTACTTCCAAGAACTAATTCATCTCAAGCAAACAAGAACCATTGAAGAATTTGCAAACCAATTTCAAAAACTATCTGTTATGGTTCCCGACCTATCCCAAAGGAGGTTTGTCTACATGTTCGTTGAGGGTCTTAAAGATCACATCAAGACAATGGTAAAGCCCTTCGAGCCACAAACCTTGGAAGAAGCTTTCAACAAAGCAAGGAAGACATAACCTAATGCTCCTAAAGACAAACCCAAAGGCTTCACATATGAAAACTCTCATAGGAATGAAGGGCCACAGAAGAACAACCAAGGAAAGCCTTGTTACTTTTGCAAAGAACGATGGAGTAGGGGGCACCAATGCCAAGACAAGGAAGACATCAAATGAAAAGATGACAAATTGAAGGCATATGTTTCAGATGCAGAGAACTTTGGCAACCAGGACATAAGTGTGAGAAGAAGAATCAACTCGATAAAATTGAAGCATAACTTGAAACAGAGATGCAAGGAACTCCACATATGACGGAAAAATATGGTCAAGGGAGTCTCAACAACATCCAATCAAAGAATGAAGGAATAGGAGGCCACTGGAGCTTCAAGGAGGTTCAACCAGAACCGTGACATCAACCTAGAAGTTTATTTTAATTGATAATATAGCAAAAGTAAATAATATATTTATGTACTCAATTTTTATGATTATTAAAAGTCATTTAAGATATAATTTAAATAAGGGGAAAGAGTAGCAATCAAGGGAGAATCGTGAAAGGCACCCTATTGCAGTAGCAATAAGGAAGAACCATTACAAGGGCATTCTACTGCACTGTAATTCAAGAACTACTAAGGGCACCCTATCGCTAGCACCTTCCCAAGGCTGCAAATAAGGGAGAATTGCTAGGGCACCCTATTGTAGTAGCAGGTTAAGGGAGAACTGCTACAAGGGCCCCTTTCTGCTTTGTGATTAAGGGAGAACCGCTAGGGCACCCTATTGTGGAAGAAACCAAGGCTGCAAGTAAGGGAGAATCGTGAAGGGCACCCCATTGCAGCGACAGTTAAGGGAGAACCGCTATAAGGGCACCCTACTGCACTGTGATTGAGGGAGAACCGCTAAGGGCACCCTCTTGCAGAAGTAGTTGAGGGAGAACCGCCGAGGGCACCCTATTGCAGTAGTAGTTAAGGGAGAACCGCTAGTAGGGCACCCTATTACACTGTGATTATGTGAGAACTGCTAGAGCACCCTACTACAAGGAAAAGATTGCATCTCTGAAGGCCTAGGAGGGTTATACCTATCTTCTAGGAAGGATGGATATGCCAAATATTGGGTATCCATAAGGCCTTAAAGAGAGAGGAGTGGTGAGGAGATGGTATCATAGTTGGAGGACTACTCTAAGTTAATTATGAGATAACTAGAGCCCCAAGAAGTCTTCCCTTAAGGGCTAAGAACTTGATCACGAACTCTCCCATAAGGTTTGGATAGAGATAAACTCTCTCCAAAAGATCGTTAGGACGGATACACCAAGTAAAAGATATCCATAAGGCCTTGGGAGAAGACAGTTGTAATGAGATGGTGACAGCTTTAGGACCATTCTAGAATGGCCATATGGCAGCTAGGGCCCAAGGAGGTCCTCCCAAAGAGCTTAGAACCTGATTCCGAACACTCCCTAAAGATAAGGATTACTCATTAGGATTCCTCATGAGACAAGGCAATGCATAGCCAAGAGCAGGAAAGTACTTCAATACATTAAGATAAGTCCCATCTTTGAAGTATTCTTACTATTTTAAATTGAATAATATGGTCTTCAAAATTTGATAAGTTTATATTTGTAAACATAGTGTGGTTCTAATCTCAAGTTGAAATTTTTCTTTCCAAGGTTGCTAGTTTGGATATCAGAGACACATTTGCATCAAATGTTCACATTGCTTGAGGACAAGCAATTTTGGGAAGGGCAGACTGTAATGTCCCCTTTCTAATAGAATTTAATAATAAATAATAATAAAATATAAAATTAATAGAGAAATAAATTATAATTTATTAATATAATGAAAGAATATAACATATTATAATATTATATTATATTTTAATCAATTGATATAATATAATATAATGTTTTAATGAATTAATGTATATAATAATATTATAGTATTAATACATTATATATTGAATATATTAAATAATAATACATGAACGTAATAATATTATACTATAATTAAATATAATATATTACATTAATATAATAATATAATATATTATTAATAAATAAATATTAATCATATATTATAATATAAATATTTTAATAATATTAACATTAATTTATTTTTATATTTTTATATCTAAATATTAATAAGATGATAATTGATAATTAGAAAATTATTCTCAGTCACTACGATACCTTATAGATTACCAATAAATAAGATAGCTATAATATTGGATGTATAGTCGAGAGCAAATAAAATAGAAGGCTCCCGACGACAACTAAAGAGGAAATCATTGAATAGAAAGGAAAACGATCAATCGTCAATTGTAAACATACTACAGTCCACGTTAGTAGCTCGACAAGGATTGGCAGCCATGTAACATTGACGTTGACCTCATGAGCCGAGTCGTGAACGAGAGCAAGGCGTGCATATGTTGCGTAGAGAGTTTTCTCACCAATACCAATTGGAGACAATGACTAAACCAATATGGATCAAAACAAATAATTATTATCAAATATGCAATGGAAATCGCAGGTGGATGTCCACGCTAGCGACTAGGTAGCGGTCCCTCGTCCATGAAAGCTTTTGATGGAAATATAAACTTACCTCATTCCCAAGCATCGAAGCTGCTAAGGCAATGATAAAAATTATCAGAGCCTAAGAAAATTAAAATACAATTAGTGCTTGACATCAATATATGAACAACGACCACTATTATTAAGCATTGGTAATGATATAAATTGATAACAATGGTTAATTAATCGATATCATCAATTGGATATGAAGTTAGACACCAAATATAATAAAGGAATTATTGGTTGGAGGAGTCGTGTCCCATCGAGGATGGAGAAGTGCGAACCTTTCTAACTGTAAGGTATAAGAGAAAGATCCATCTCCCAGTCAGGCATCTTTACTGCTTTTATTTCAATCTTCACTAGATCTGCGGCCATGTTGACATCTTGGTTGCAAGAAACATAGTGTAGGTGAGAGACCACCTCTTGATTACATGAATATTAGACTGAACAAAAACAGAGATAGCGACATACTACTCATAGTGATATCATTATATGCGCATAATTAAAATTACCGAAAAATCATTGCTGTAAGGAATATTAATGACTTGCATAGAAGTACCGTCTATAACACAACTTCATCCTAAAATCACTAATTGATAGATAAATCAAGTTTATAACATAATTCATATTGGTCTATCCGAAATTGCTCCTATCATCTCACATATATTTGTAACCTTACATTAGCAATAACAGTTAATAAAGTATATACCTTCCATTAATTGAACTTAAGGGCCAACATTTGATATAGAAGGAAGGAGAAGTTAAGGTGATAATCCCAATTTCCAAGATAGCCCAAAAAGGGATCATTACAGATGCATCCAAATCTCCACAACTATCTTGCTAGACAACACTTCTTGAAGCATGTCATCAGTGACTGATACTTGAAGAGAATAATGCTAAGCATTTTTCAATTACACTCATCCTACTTGTCCTAGTCTTTGACTGCTGCCATGGGATGAGCAGCTTTACTAAGTACAATCTGATCCAAGCATTGATACTCAAAAATCCCTAGGCGCTTGACTGTAGAAAACACCTTAGATTTTTAATGAAAAATCATAAAAAAGAGAACCCACTTTTCTGTTGAAAAAATGTAAAAAAAAAGAAGAAAAATATTTCATGTGACAGAGGTAGCCATTGATATTTGCCACCACCTGCAAAAACATTTTGTTGTTAGAACTTTAGTTGTGGGTATAAAATGAGTAGAGATTGCAACGTTAAAACCTTCACAATTTTCAAAAAATTGCATAAGAAATATGTTGCGAGTTGCAGAGGGGCCGTGAGCGAAAAAAAAATGGTGCACGGGAGGAAAGAGAGATGTGAATCTGAGGTTTCGGGTCAACAAAAAGGCCTCTTACAGATGTGGATTACTTCTGAAAAAGATAATGCGAATATAAACAACGCATACAAATGTGGGCTGCAGAAACTCAGAAATCATTGATTCAGAAAAAAAATGCAAGATTCTCAGGGTGAGAAGAAAACAAGGCAGTAGAGGCAGTGAACAGCGCCCAAAATAGAGATGCGGCTCGTAAATTTTTTCCAAAAAAACACCTTTGTTAAGTCTGAATAGAAAACCCTCGAAAAGTGCAGAAGAAAATCTGCACAATTTTCAGAAAACCCAGGTAGCAATTTTCCAAAGAAACCCAAAATAACTTTAGCAAAGAAAACCCTTGATTGTACTTAGTAAATATCCATGATTTGCAGACAAACCCATGATTTACAGAACCCTCAAATATTTTTTTTCATGTTTTAAAAAGAAAACAGCCAAAAATATCCTGAAAAAACTTCAAGATGAACATGAATTTTATGTTAAAAAAATCTTCCAAAAAATTGAACCGACTCTGATACCATGAAATGGTAAATCGATGTATTTGCAATGGAGATGAAAGGCTTCATAAGTAAGGAAATGCAGAGATGACATTTCTAAAAAAACAATCATAAATTGAAAGCAGAAATAGAAAGAAGCTAAACTAACTTAAAGTACATAAATGACCATTAACTCATAATTATGACAATATTTCTTTAATAATAAAAACATCGTGTAAAGAACATGTATGTGCAGGAAAACCACATAGTAGATGGATTTGTTCCTAGTGAGAGATATCCATACAAAGATATCCCAGCTTTTCAAAGCAAATGGTAATTTGAAAGATAGTTACAAATACACTAATGATGGAAAAATAAAAATATACTATATTTGATGTATACAGTATTTTGCAAATATACTAATGATGGAAAAACAAATACTCTAATGATGTATTACAGTTAAATAGGTTAGGGTTGAAACGAATCCAATAATTCAAATATTACAATTTGAAGTTGGCATGCATACCCATTAAAGTCTTAAAATTCTGAGGCCTCAAGTATGACTATATTAATGCAAGAGAACAGCTCTTTTTTTCTTGAGTTTTATTTTATAATCTCCAGTCAATTCATGCATCAGCATCAATCACATTCAACATGGACAAATCCTCCAATTTTCTTTTCTATATCCTTTGTCTAGAAAATACAAGTGCTTACTAGGATGAAGAATTAGCTGAAGCATATTGCATGACAAAGGATAAATGAAGCTACGATAATGGTGTCCTAAGAACAAGATCCATTTTTACCAACGTGAAAGCCAAAAGACTTATATGTTGTAGACATTGACTGTGTTCTGTGTGAAAAACTCAGTCCTTTGTTAACAATGAAGAGGCAAGGTTCAAACATATCATGTCTATTATTCAGTATCAGTATTCTAACACTCAAATAACATGCATGTCAACAGGAATTGTTTTTTAAACTAAACCCATGAGGAATGAGCACAAAAGCATATAAAAGAAGAAGAGATTTTTACTAATAGTTCTTTACAGACCTGGGCTTCATGATACAAGCTGGCATATAAGGCTGAATAGAAGCATTCTTGCTCTCCAACATTTGAAAACTGCACAGTGAGCTGTAAATGAGGGTGTTAATCAAATCTATTCATCTGTAACAAATAGAAAGAACTCATGAAACAAGTTACACCGAGGCATTTTTTCATTTCCTCTTAAGTTCTTAGGTAAGATAAAATATGAAATGGCAAATAGAAGTATCTGGTATTGTGATGTTGTCTAATTACAGTTATAGGAAAAAGATAAATCTGTGACCATTTCATTTCAGTAGATTTAGTTTCTCTTGCAATTCAGTCGCAATCCTAATGCCTGTGTGTGATCAGATAGCTATCAGCTAGCTGTCAAATTAGTAACTAGCGCCCACTTTCCAGTATTTAGAAATAAAGAAATTATAATCACAGCAAAGATGACTTGATTGTAGTCTATGGCACAGGCAAACGTCAGCACCTGTGACCAAAAGTACAGCCAGGTGGACAGTATAGGCTCCTTGGATATAGAAATATTGGGTCATAGCACATAGGAACAATAATGACATAGAAAACAGAATTGAAGCCATTTTGAAGAATGAGAGATGGTTAAATCCACAAGGATTCTAGAGAATATGCAGGTCCAGTGGGTAAGGGTCAAACTGCATAAGTAAAGGTGCAAATAGTGACCGCTTCACTAAGTAGCAAGCCACACTGCAACTTAGCACAACCTATTCACTATCAATTTATGACTATAAAATCATTTCTTATGAAACTATAATCAACCATGGGCTAGATGTTCGAAGGATAACATGCGCATTAATCATTTTGGGAATGAATTACTATCCTTATATGGGACGTAAAGTTTGATTATCTGCAGTGGGATGCATAGGTGGAAGAATTCTAGGAATTTTGAGAGGTAGGATAACAAAGGTAGTGATAGAAAAACTTCTTATGAAGCTCAAATAAGATCATAGCCCATTTGTCCAATGTTGTCTTGGTTGAAAAGTCATTACCATATATTAAAGAGAAGTCCAATCATCACCCCTTGCCGAAGGGAAAAAATCTTATAACCCAAGAAAACTCGTGTATCGTCATGGAAGTCCTAAAACAAAGAATGCAAAAGGAAGACAAGAGAATAAAGGGTTTGAAATGCCATGAGTTAACGAGCATAATCAAAGAGGCTCTTGAAAGATGTAAAAGTGCAAAAAATAGGAAGAAGAAAACAATTTGTTTTCTGGCAAATGCTTGATTCAATAAGGAACGAAAGGCTGCAAGGAAGACTCCCAAAGAACTGAGTCAAGAAGAGATGAACAAAAGTTTGTATAAAAAGATTGTGAAAGAAAATACATGAATACAAGAAGAGGAGAATTAACGTATGTATGAAGAAAAACTGAATACTCACTTGGAACAAACTGCAACAAAGAAAACAGCACATAGAGAATAACATCAAAGCTACCCAATGGCGTGCATATGCAAAGCAACTCTATGAGCATGACTCATAGGAAAAGACAACTCCCATAGTCAACATGGCAACAAATTTATTTTGTTTGCAAGAGGTTAAGGAAGGTATTAAGAAGATGATCTCGGGAAGGCTTGTGACATGGTTGAGTTATAGCTAGAATAACTAAGATGTAGAAAGGACACCCTAGCACCTCATATCAAGAGTGTTTCCAATAGCATCATTCAAAACAGGTTTCTTAGTGACTAGACAATTAGCCTTGCAATACCTCTTTTCAAAAGTAGCGATGTAAACAATCTCTTCAATTATTGGACCATCATGATCAATCCTTCGTTTGTAAACTTGCTTTGAAGCATGTTACAGCACAAGATTAGTGAGTAGAAGAAAAAGATAATAGGGCAAAAGGGCAAATGGGCAATTAGGTTTCAGACCAAAACAGTCAACTATAGATCATGGCATTACTTTGAGGCATATCACTAAAAAAGTTCAGAACAGAAAAGAGGAAGCTTGTTGTTGTTTTATTGACTTCAAGAAAGCTTTTGGTACCCACAGAAGAATAAATTATGGTGTAAATAAAAGGATTTTGATATCACTAAGCATTATAGAGGGGCTTTATAGGCTTTATTGTTGTTGTGATTAGATTTATAGCAAATAAAATATGAAAGTATTATATAACAAATGCTGATAGAAATATTTCCAGAATTACTTGCTGATCAAATACGTATAAGACTTGCATTCAATATTGTTGTATATGCTTTTCATCATTTGATCCAAGAAAGGATATATATATGAGAGACATATCAATAGATAGACATGTCTTCACGTAGAGACATGCCTCCTATTAAACATACACACCGATTCATAAGCAATGATAATGCCTGATACTTAATCGCTGTTTTTTATATTAATCGGTACGTATCATAACCGATACTCGATCAGTATGTAATGTCATTCATAACCAAGTTTAATTGGTATTTATGTAACCGATACAAATTGGTATTTATACAATGACGTTTAACCGATATAAATCGGTATTGATACAAAGTTAATAGAACTGATAATAATTGGTCATTATATCACTAATAATATTTATTACTCTATGAATCGATGAACTTTGTGATCGATTAGTATATTTGATCATTAAGCATTTGATTATCGGATATATATTTATGATGTTAATCGATCAATCATAATATTAGTATTATGGGAGGAGATCAATTACTATTAAATATGAATATATGTATATGTATCAATATATATATATAATATCTATTATTATATATATATATATTGATATGTATATATGTATACATAATTTGATCTTTTGTCATAATAATAATATGATATCTATTTTATCTAATTGAAGCCACAAACATCAACAGTCCCTCTTAGCTAGGGAAGATAAAATCCAACAAAATGCTATTAACAATAGATCCATTAATTTTGAAAGAGAGGAGATATCACCTCACCGTGATATCAGGAGTTATGGTCTAAACAAGAATACCAAGTCATGTGATATTCAACAAGTACTCAAAATAATGTGAAAATGGATATTACCGCAACGTAATATCAGAGTTTATAAAGATATCTCATGATATCAGGAGTAATGGCCACAAAATATCAAGTCACATGATATTTACCATGTACTCAGAGTAATGGCCTCAGATTATCAAGTCGCATGATATTTACCAAGTACTCAAAAAAAATGTCCATAGGTAAGTGCACTGACATCACGTCTCATGATGTCTACCATAAGGATACTAAGTCTACGTAGAGATATGTCACTATGTGACATGTCTCATATGATCCAATCAATATGTAATATGATGTTTAGTAATCTCAACCGATACTAACTTAATCGGTATTCATTAGTTATCATTGATACTTGTTTTCAGTGCTTGTTTTTAGATGCTATCTTTGATAGCATATAATGATATCAATATATATAATGTGAATCTATACTCAATATAGATGAAGGCACTAATAAGTATTAATAATATAATGATATTAACAACATAATTAATATTAATATAACTCATAGTATCAGGAGTATGATTTATATCAATAATATGATTAATCACAGTTTATATCATGTATATATATAATATCATCTATATTAATAATATTAAATATATATACGTATATATGATTGGCAACTTATTAATAATCATATATATGATAACCAATAATCATAACAGTAATACAGAAGAAGGGATAGCGATCAAATGCTCAAGGCCGATAGGCAACTTATGCATTTGATTTCATCGATAGGAATGATCCGATTGAAGCTACAATATATTAACACTCCCTCTTCGTTTGGGAAGATAAAATCCATTAAAATTCAAATTTCAATAAGTCCATTAATTGTGAGAAAGAGAAGATATCACCTCGTCGTGATATCAGGAGATATGGCATGAGCAGGAATATCAAGTCACATGATATTCACCATATCTCACAAATAGAGAAGATATCACCTCACCGTGATATCAAGAGATATGGTATGAGAAAGAATATCAAGTCACATGATATTCACCATATCTCACAAATATCCATGGTATGTGCACACACATCACATCTCATGATGTCTACCATGTGGATATTGTATCATGGCATGTCCAGGGATATTACGTCACATAATATCCACCATGAAGATCTCTAGGGCCCGTTTGTTTCCTGGAATATGACAAGTATTGGCATTATCTAATTCTGGATAATGCCAAATTCCATGTTTGGGTCCTTGGAAAAAAATGGAATTGGAATTTTGAAATTCTCATTTTGCCCCCAAAATGGGAACATCATCTTCCACCTAAATAGGTGGAATTGGAATTTCAAAATAAGTGGAATGGTAATTCCAACTTTAAGAAAACCAAATTGAATATTTCATGGGATCCGTGACTATAAAGATGTATATTATATTTCTATAAGGATGTATATATATACATGTGTGTATATACACACATGTGTATATACGCATGTGTGTATATACATGTGTGTATATATACACATGTGTGTATATATACATACATGTATGTGTGTATATACACATATGTGTATGTATATATACATACATGTATGTGTGTATATGTGTGTATATATATACACATGTATGGTGTGTATATGTGTGTATATGTCTGTATATATACACACATGTATGGTGTGTGTATATGTGTGTATATACACATGTGTGTATATGTGTATATATACACAAATGTGTGTGTGTGTGTATATATACACGTGTATGTGTATACATAGATACACACTTGTATGTGTATATATACACACATGTATGTGTGTATATATACACACGTGTGTATATGTGTATATATACATAAATGTGTGTATATGTGTATACACACATGTGTGTATGTGTGCATATATATACACATGTGTGTATATATGTGTGTATATATACACACGTGTGTATATGTGTATATATACATAAATGTGTGTATATGTGTATATGTGTATACACACATGTGTGTATGTGTGCATATATATACACATGTGTGTATATGTGTATACATGGATACACACTTGTATGTGTATATACACACACATGTATGTGTGTATAAACACACGCGTGTATGTGTGTATGTGTGTATGTGTGTGTATACACACACATGTGTATGTGTGTATATGTGTATACATGTGTGTATATACACACATGTATACACATATACACGTGTATATATATACACATGTATATATACATGTGTATATACACACACATGTATGTATGTATATATATGTGTGTGCATGTGTGTATATATACACACATGTATACACACCATATTCAAAGAAATTAAAAAATAAAGAATTAAAATTCCTTATGCATCTTCTCATTCATCTTCCGGGTGAACCAAACGGATCAGACCATATTCTAGATTTCATTTTGAGGATAAGCATCTTCCTGAATATGCAGCATCTTCCTGAATTGACCATATCCCAGATATGGTGTTCCAGTACCCAAACGGTAAATCATCTATGGTTTATTTAATGATATCAGCCTTATGATATCTACCATGATGTCTAAGAGATCCTAACCATCATGACATGTCCATGGATATCAAGTCACATGATATCCATCATGATGGAGATGTTGCAAAGTTGTCACCTCACAGCATCAATCAAATACAAGTGTTCATTGTCGAAAAGTCGTCACCTTTCTCCAATGTTCACAGGAGGGCTCATAAGTCATGGAATCACACACATGACATCCACCTTGACTCATCTCAGAGGGTGGAAACAAGGGCTTTCACATTAGACTTCTCCCTCAAAGAGAAGAATGCAATAGCATTCAAAAATAATAGATCACAAATGTTGAAACTCCTTTTCATCTAAGGCTTCATTCTCCAACATACCAAGCTTATCTTGAAAGTACACAACCTTCTCTCTAGCAAGAGACTTGGTGAGAATATCAGCCATATGTTCTGTAGTGATAATGTACCTTGACTGAATAGCATTCTTATGCACTATATCTCTAATATAGTTTGCATCACTCTTGGTGAACCCCAAGTTATCCAATAATATTATGACGTAGGAGTTAGCATAAAGGCATTTCAGCCAACACTCATGAGACTCAATCTCATGATCATTGTCCTCTGACTGCAAAACCATCTCCACTGTTGACTCCCTCTGAACCAATATGACCAAATTCCTTGGAGATCAGAATGAATCAGATCCTCTAGATGCTCCCTTTAAATTTTAAGGTATTGCAACAACCTCCTGACCTCCTTGTCCAAGGTTGATTTAGATGAACTATCTAATATCAACCTTCTGACTTCATGCCGGCAAGTCGTGTCTTTGTTCTTTAGTCTGCATCAAGCTCTTTTCTTGAATGCCCTTTGTTCCAACAACTTATCCATCTATCTAGGAATATCAAGACCTAGATATCTGCATAAAGGCCTTCTAGCCCACATACATGGAACTACATCATTTGAATTGCAATCCTTTGGTTGTTTACAGTTTCCTAGTCACTAGGGAAGCCATCTCGATATGGCTTGCCCTTCTAAATCAAAATGATTAAGATCTTTGAAAAAACAATTTTGCCAGATCCTCTAGTAGTTCCCTCTGTTACGGAAACATGCATGGTCCCAACATGAAAATATCTTGCTCTGAGAGACTCTCATCATCAAGTACATGATCATGTTAAAATTTTGATCATAACATTAATCGTAGGAGTAGTTTCTCGTACACAAATGTACTTGTCTGATTCCATAGTAACATTAGTGAATGTAATAAATTGTGGATTTATCCGCAGGCCTGGCAACACCAGACATTCATGATAATGTGGCTTTCTTATAAAGCTCCAAGTACATGCGTTAACCTTGTAACCTTCTTGTTCAAGGTTGCCTCTGATGGATTTGTCAAACTCCTCTGAATGTTATTTCCTCCTCTTCGAAGAAATGTTTTCATCCATCAACTTAGTCCCATGACTGCAAGCATCAAGTTCTTTCTCCCTTGAATGCAATCTCTTATGCTTCTTGATCCGTCCTGAAAGCATTTCAGAGAGAGATTAAAAATAGTTCATAAACTAAACTATCACGAACAAAAATACCAATGATATTATACCATAAATCATAGCTTCAATAATTCATGTGTATTAATAAAACATGGAATACTTATCTTAAATTTCTAATATTTCCTTTCGTAAGGTGAGCCCATATAGGAAATATCATGGATGAATAAACTCTCATCATAATTCCCCTCAATATTTTACTTTGTCTAAGAATGACGAGGTGTTCTCACTGTCAACTCATTATTAGATGGTTGATTTTACAGATTCAATAACTATATCCTTGTGGTGCTATGTCTGAATATTACCACAAAACTAGTGCGTTCTTATTCTTGTAATAAGTGGTTTTTGTGTATTGGAGACTAATCAATGTTGTCTTTCTTTCCTCCCTTATCATTCTATATCCCTCTATTTGATGATTGAGGATAAGTCAACTTCTCCTTCGTATGTTAGAAAACAACCCACTCTATTTTAATAGAACCTATTGCTCAAGGATTCCACCAATTATTAAATGAACCAAGATTTTTTATTTGTTTTTATTAGATGCAACTATTGTATTCTTCCGAGAATGATTCCTTTGTACTATAATCTTTCAATATCCCATATACTAATTTTCATGTGAGTGACCATGATTTACAGGTTGATCATGAATAGAAGTTTGACCCTCTGTAAGCATTGATAGTTTAAGGCATTGTTCGATCATCTAGAAACCTACGGTATGGAGCCGGTGACAATTTCTCTTCATCGATACCATTGCCCTAGTGTATTTCCTTTCTTGTTGTCTGTATATGGTTCTGTTTGAGTGGCTCCCGCTAATCTTTATCTATTGGATTCGCAGCTCCTGAATGATTCGCCTAGCAAACTAGACTCTCCCTGAATCGAGGGTCTCAAGATGGTGCTTCTGTGATTGGACCAAATTGTCTCTGGATGCATATTTCCTTTGCAATCCTAGCAAGTTGCCTTTCACACATCTGAGAGTAATATGGACCCGTGCTAGTTCACGACAACCTCAAGGTGTCGCAGCGGTCTTAGCTGTTTCGATTTGAGCCTTACTTGGCTGTCAAACTCTAGGCAATACGTGATTGTTCTACCCACGTCCTCTATAATGGTCTCGGTCTTCTATTTTGTTGAGTAGCCTCTGCTCTATAGTTGTTGGTTGCTATTTATGTAAATTCTTCCCAAACGTCGACTATTTCTTACTTCCGCCACCCGATATTATATTCGCTGATTCTAACAACTGAGCTTTCTCTACACGATAACTAAATCAGGCATAAGAATGGCCCTTGTGCCTATAGTCGTCGTATTAGACAAACTACCCTAGATGTAGCTGTGACTATATGATATACCTTTATCATTTTTATATTTCTTCCATTCGTTCCCAGATCTTCCTTCAAGTGGTTAAGCTCTACAAAAGGAACATGGCTCTGATACCATGTAGTTGTGATTAGATTTATAGCTAATTAAATATGAAAGTATTATATAACAAAAGCTGATAGAAATATTTCCAAAATTACTTGCTGATCAAATAAGTATAAGCATTCAATATTGTTGCATATGCTTTTCATCATTCGATCCAAGAAAGAATATATATATATATGAGAGACATATCAATAGATAGAAATGTCTCCACATAGAGACATGTCTCTCTATTGACATGCCTCCTATTAAGCATACACACCGATTCATAAACAATGATAATGCCCGATACTTAATCGTTGTTCTTTATATTAATCGGTACGTATCATAACCGATACTCAATCAGTATGTAATGTCATTCATAACCGAGTTTAATCGGTATTTATGTTAACCGATACAAATCGGTATTTATACAATGACATTTAACCGATATAAATCGGTATTGATACATGGTTAATAGAACCGATAATAATCAGTTATTATATCAGTAATAATATTTATTACTCTATGAATCGATGAACTTTAGAAAGATCCCTAACGGATTCTCTTACTAATCTGTTGTAAGTTTTAAAATAATAAACTATGTTTTTTCTGAGATTTTTGGTGGTCTTATAGAATAGACAGAAGTTGCAGAATGTTTTGTTTCTTTTTGTGTTTTTTAAGAATATTGAAGCAAATAATGAAAGATGAACAATGCATATGAAAGGAAGCTGAAAACATGTAAGAACATTCAATAATTCAGAATTGATACAAATCGTACCAGGCAGATTTTTGATTTATATATTCATGTAGAAACCCTTATGCAAATTCGATGGAGCTTTACAAACAGCAATGGCGCCAACTGGTGGATAGATGGAGGCCACAAACCAAGAATACCATCTATGGCTGGATACAAGCATTTACCATAGCCAGCGTATAGTGTCCAAGCTGCAAATGACGGGCCTATGCTGCAATAATCGCGTACCAGCTAGACGAATCCAACCTCTCTGTTGAAAACCTCTATATGCACTTTGAATCCTCAACACGGAATGGCACCCCTGTCTCTGACAAACAATGCACAAAGCCTACTGAATCCACTGACAACAACTGCTGAGGGCTACGTCCCAGTCAGTCCCAAACCTAGGGTTTGCGTCCCAGAAGAAGAAACGCTCTACCAGAGCAAATTTGCCAAAACAAGTTTTAAAATGTGTAAAAGATATCCATCAATTAGGTTTCCATCTCCTTATATCCCCTTTCCTTTGCAATTCGAAACCTAAAAGAGAATTAAGAGTGCACTTTATAATTAAATGATATTTCTCAATTATGGCGTCCAGACTCCAAACTATAGAGAAAATGTCACTTTATTATAAATAAATAGATCCAAGCACCAAAAAGACTCTAGAAGGTGAAAATCATATAGCAAATTTCGAGACCTTTCCAACGAGCTATAACACAGGCATATCAAGCCAGAAAACCCCTTATTACTCCAAAATGGCTATATACATAGCCTTATTTAAAATATTAAAACGCTAACTTAGGAAAATATTTAAATATATTAAAATATATCCCAAATAGCCACAGAACACCTGAAACACCCCAAAATCCTGAAACTGAATATGTCACCTGCCTATGACTGATGCCGGACAACCTGGGACAACTGGCAGTCTCATCCCGAAAATCTAGGGATGCTCCTAGAAACTAGGAAACACACCCAAATCTCTTGAAATTGAAACCAAGGGATGACCTTATAGAACCTCGAATCCGGAAGCTGACACCACCTCCTAAAAAGTAGGAATCCCCCTCCTAAAAAGTAGGAACTGCCTCCTAAAATCAAGGAACAGCTCCCAACTGGTCTGCTACTGCCTAAGACACCAAATCCGAACACAAAATAACCTGAATGAGTCTCTATCCATTTCTGCTAGCCTACGAGACTCCAATGATAGGCCAACTCCTTCGTCTCTGATGTCCACTCTAGAAAGGGGACATGACAACTTTGTGATCGATTAGTATATTTGATCATTAAGCATTTCAACATCGGATATATATATATATATATGATGTTAATCGATCAATCATAATATTAGTATTATGGGAAGAGATCAATTACTATTAAATATGAATATATGTATATGTATCAATATATATAATATCTATTATTATTATATATATTGATATGTATATATGTATACATAATTTGATCTTTTCTCATAATAATAATATGATATCTATTTCATCTGATTGAAGCTACAAACATCAACATTTATGAGGAAGTTCAAGTAAAAAAAATAGAAGGCTTTGTGAGGAAGTTCAAGTAAAAAATAGAACTTAGAAAAGCCTCTCAAAAAGCTTTAGGAGCGACATAGGTTTCAAACAAGGGTGCCTTCTTTCAACTAGTGGTGTAGCTATCTCAACCATAGTTGAAAAACTCGGACTCAGATAAAACTCGACAACTTAAAAAAATTGCTTAAATTTAATTAGAAATGCATTTTTTTGGCAAAATTCAATGAGGAGATGCATTGAATAATTACATAAATGAGCAAACAAAAGAAACAACCTGAATCTAGATATATTTAATACAAATTGGGTACAAAATGACATCCTCATGTGGAATGTTGATGGCTGGTAGCCTGATAGTCTTCAAAGAAAAATTAAAAATAGCAAATTTTCTTTGTAAAACTATAAGTAATATAACATCAAAACAGTTTACATCTTCCTCTTCCTATATATAGTAAAAACTAAGGGAGTGGTAAAGAGTCTAGTCCTAGGAGTGCATTGTGGTTGTGCCTCCTCACTCGGCACAACTAGTTGTGGCTCAACCTCCATCCTGAAAAAAATGGTATTAAATCTTGCTCATTAGACTCTAAAGCAATTTAGAGTACTTATGAAATGCCATTAATGAGTTTCTATAGACCTAGAAGTAAACTCCTCATCACTAAAACTCAGTAAAGTGAGTTTAAAAAAAATGATCAACTTGATTCAACGCCATTTGTAAAGTCCTGATTTTCGTGAGCATCAACTTTCAGAGGATTAGCTTGTTTCTTGACCCTCATAGGCTAATGGAGTTGTTTAGAGGGTCCAATTTGGGCATTACAGAGCTTTTCAAGTGGCAGTTGTCATCCTTTACATTTCTAGATCTTTCTTATGTTCTGAGGTTAGGTTATTAAGAGGTGTCTGACTATGTTTTGAGGTACTTACTATTTATACTAAGTCAATGCTTGTTTGAGAGGGGCCCTTACTATTTTTAGTAAGGCAGTTGGATGCATAGTGGGAACCATGGTTAAAATCTAGGTTCAGATGGGACGAAGTGATAATGAGTTATCAAGGAGATATTAAAGTTTATAATAGAATTAATGGTATTAATGATTGATGGTTATATTATAAAGTTATTATTTAACTTTATAAAGTGACTTTTAAGTGTGGGCCATTATATATTATTAAAAGTTACGCCTTTATCACCTTATAATCTATGGTTGACAACAAGAGCAATTATAAAGGTTATTTAGTCATTTTAATGAAAGGGGCTAAATGACTTTAAGTTATGTGCCTTTAAATAACATTTATTAAAGGATACCAATTATTTAAATGTTTTCCTAAGTCAATGTGAGCATATGAACAAAAGGAAATGCATTTAATGAATTAAAAACAAAAGCAAGTGTTTTAGCGTGAGAGAATATAAAGGAAAAAAAAAAAAGCAAAGCCGAATTATTATGCATATGATGAATTAATGATTTTGCTTGTTTCTTGGAGAAGTCTGGTTTTTGCCAAGGGTTTCAGCATTGCTGGAGAATTGGGAATTCTTCACAATTTCAGCACTTAGAATTGGTGAAATGCCCAATGATATTGTGCCATTGGGAGATGGTTTCAAACAAAAGCCATTAATGAGCTTAAGTTCAAAGGTTTTGATACATTTTCAGATCAGATTGAAGATCAATTGTGAATTACAATTGCTACAGGTGTAAGAGGGTGGATCACAATCCCTATTATATATCATTGAGCTTCCAAAGGCTGTCGTGCAAAAATATCTAGGTCATGTGGGGGTTTCTAGCATTGGCGTGAGGTTTCTTGTTCCAACACACAACATCTACGCCATAATTTCATATCAGATCGGACGTTTGGCTGGTAGAGGTATTGTAAATCAAAATATTGGAGAGTTTTGACATAACACATGGCCTGCATTTCATTGCCAGGTTCTCTTTAATTCTGTAATAACATTTCAATATATCAGAATTGGCATTTGTATGCATTATGAATACTTTTATTAAATAAAGTTTTGCATGCCAACTGTTTGGTTTAATGCCTATGACTCTTGTTCAACGATTTCAAACTTTATATATGTTGCATGTATGTTTCTTATGACAGCGTAATGAAGTAATGTTCTTAATTTATGTCAAGTGTTTGACAAAATTACTTTCCAAAGTGTTCATGTTTTATAACAAGATTTGGCACAAGAAAGATCAGAAAATTCAGTTTAGACTTTGCACACCAACTGTTTGACGAAATGCATTTGACACAAAACTGAAAATATAAGAGTAGAAACACAAAGGATATTACAGTGGTGAGGTTAGACCCTGTTGGGGTTCTTACAATGGTATCAAAGCGGTTTCCTGCCATCCTATTGGGGTTGGAAATTAAAATTCATAAAAATCACACAATTGATATCTAAGTGACCAACACTCTTGCTTTGTTTCAGTCATGGGAAAAACCAGAGAAGAAATTGAATTGGAAGCTGATATAATTTTTAAAGAATACCAGATCATGCTAGATAAGTTTAAAAAATTAAAAGGTTTTGATGGTTTCTTGGATTACCTTCTTGGCTTCAATATAGAAGTGACTGATACAGTGAAATATATCTGAGGGAAGTATGGGGTGAAAATAGTACAAGGTATATTTGACACTCCTTCGGCAAAACCTATTGAATTAGTTTGTTGTAATAAACGACTTAGGTGTAAAGTCAGGAAGGACTTCTTCGTATATGCAAATAGGTTTGAGGACGACAACAAAAATTCACTTCTTCACAACAACGGTTTAAACTCTTTGCATTATCATGAGGTAGTAGTTATTTCACTTAAGGAACATCCTTCTAGTTTGTTGCCACTTGAAGGTACTCAAGATTTGGGTGATAAAAATGAGATTGGTGATGTAGATTCATGTCATGAAGAGTCTAATTTTGCAAATCAGACCTTGGAAAATAAATCAGAAAATTCGTTGGTTGGCAATGAGTCCCAGGATCAGGTTGTGGATGGACATGCAGTAACCTTGGAAGAAGAAGTGTGCTAAGACATTGTCAAATCAGCAGTTTCTACAGTGCCTTTTGAGCCATCCTATGAGGTACATAACAACAGTACCTTTGATGTTGATGTGTGCAAAGTTGGTAGCACACATGTTGAAACTTATCAATCAGTGAGTGATATTGAATCAACCTCTTTTCATAGTGTTGATTACAAACCAAAAAATTTGTATCGTAATGATTTGTCACAGGGTCATCATTTGATTGGTCAACTCAAGGTTAATGACAGTATGATTGCTACAACCTTAGAGCATTTTGATGTTGCTCGGCAGATGTTGGCAACTTATGGTTGGAGTACTCTTGAAACTGATGAGCACTGTGATAGACGGTTTTCCCTTGTAGAGTTTCAGGCACTTAGAGATGCATTGGGAATAATGAAAAATCATTACCTACAGCTTTTATCAAATAGAGATCATCTTCTCATGCTTGATGGCATCTATTATGATGCTCTAAAAGGGAAAGGAGGAGGAGGTTGATGAGCTCACCTCCGAGCTTGAGGTTACTATGGGCTTGTTGAAGAGCACTCAATTGACCCTTCAGGAGTCTAAGTTATGGATTGATAAGCTTACTGTGGAGTTGAGTTTGGCACAGTCTTCAACATCTTCAGATACAGTTCAGGTTTCCATGGTAGCAGTTAGTGGGGATCTTATATCCACAGATTATGGTTGTGAGTAGGTTGAGGATGTGGCTACATCCATCGTAGTTACAGAAGCAGTTGATACAGTTGGGATGAGTGCATCTGTTGAGGGAAGAAGAGAACCACATGTTGCACCAGGTTCTCCTGTAGTTACATCCACCTCAAATGTTGTTGGTGATGAGTCAGATGACAGGGGTTATCTTCAGAACTATGACAATTAGCCATTGACCGAGGTGAGATCTTTTTATCGTGACTGCATAGGGAGTACTCATCACTTCTTTCCTGATCCACACATAGATGAATTAATGATGCATCGGTGTGGACTCGATCTGAGGTTGTACCATACTTTGTGGGATAGATTGCACCATACATTTTCAGATCAGATTGAAGATCAATTGCGAATTACAATTTCTACAGGCGTAAAAGTGGTGGATCGCAGTCCCTATTATATATCTTTGAGCTTCCAAAGGCTGTCGTGCAGAAATATGCAAGCCACTTGGGGGTTTCTAGCATTGGCGTGAGGTTTCTTGTTCCAACGCACATCTACGCCATCATTTCATATCAAATTGGAGGCTTGGCTGGTAGAGGTACTGTAAATCAGAACATTGGAGAGTTTTGGCATAACACATGGGCTGCATTTCATTACTAGATTCTCTTTAACTCTGTAATAACATTTCAATATATCAGAACTGGCATTTGTATGCATTATGAATACTTTGAAAAAATAAAGGTTTGCATGCCAACTGTTTGGTTTAATGCATGACTCATGTTTAACAACTTCAGCCTTTATATATGTTGCCAATATGTTTCTTATGACAGCATGACGAAGTAATGTTCTTAAATTTAGTATGTCAAGTGTTTGACGGAATTACTTTGCAAAGTGTTCATGTTTTGTAACAAGATTTGGCAAAAGCAAGATCAGAAAATTCAATTCAGACTTTGCACACCAACTGTTTGACGAAATGCATTTGACACAACTGAAAATATAAGAGTGTAAACGCAAAGGATATTACAGTGATGAAGTTAGAACCCGTTGGAGTTCTTACAGGATTTCCTCAACAATTTCTTCTTTCATTTTTAAATTTGAATGTGCTTCAGATTTGCTTCAAATCGACTAAAATGCTTGCAAATGACCTTGCATAAGCTTGGGAGGTTGTTTTGTCTCTTGAGTAGCAACCAAAAGTTAAAACCAAACAAAATGAAGTTTTTTTCTTTTTCATTTTGTTGGGCATCTTATTCTACTACGGCCGAGTTTTTAACTCGACTCGCAAATTTTTGCAAAAACTCAGTGAGTTTTCGATTAAAAATCTGCGAGTTTTCGATAAAAACTCTGCGAGCTTTTGGGCAAGTAAAAATCGTAGAGACTCACCGAGAAAAAAACTCGCAAGTTTTTGTCTACTCAACAAGTTTTCAGCAAGTTTCGCATCTATTGTGATTCTCAAGTATCCTATCTCTTAAGGCATCAATTGAAATTGAAGATAAGGTTCTAGCTTACTTCTTAGGCATTGGTGCCTCTATCATCATCATTATGCTAGATAAGTCTTTTATTGTTCACTTGACTACTAGTTGTCTTTTTTGAATGTTAATGTCCAACCATGTATGGACCAAGGAGGTGGATGTATCTAACATTTGTTGTAGAGAAAACAGAAGAATTTGTTGTATTTATTGTGAAGGAGAAGAGGGAATTTTCTTTTCTTGCTAGGAAACAACCTCTTGTTGCTCTTCTTCCTTCTCCATCTCTTCTACAAGTTGTCTCCTTTGGCTAGTTCTTCTATATCAATGCTTGATTCAGTTGTGTTGTAATATCCCCTTCATAGGTATAAGCACCATTAAAGGACGCTGAGCCTATTTCAATCCCTATAGGCTAATTGGGAGTGAAAAAAAGGAATGATTAATTAATTAAATTAAGTTGTCTAAAGTACAATGACAACTTACATTAACTATTTTTTTTAACAATTTTAAAGACAAATTAAAAGTGACTTTATGGGAACCCAAAATGTATAATAAAATTATAAAGTCACTTAAGGTGGGAAAAGGAATAATAGTTTATTATTTTTTGAAAATGTGTATAAAAAGAAGAATTGAGAAGGAAAACTCATTGGGAAAAAGTTTATTATTTCGATAATGACTATTTCTAGCGCTTTATTTCCGAGTGAAGGACGAGGATATATATTTAGACCACTTTAGATAGTTTTATTTTATTAGTTGTTTTATAATAAATTGGTTTCAAATTTCCTTCCTTTCCATTTTTTCTATAGCTTTGGGAGAAGTTACTAATAATAGTTTTTTTGGGAATATTTAGTTATTAGTCTGAAAAGCTTATAAGGATACTCATTATAACTTATAAATAAGTGTCTTGAGAACTAAACATTAAAAATGTTAGTTGATGCTATGCCTATGCTATTCAAACTAATGTTTAAGTTGATTATCCTATGTTCTCTTTTATTGTGTTGAAAAATTCATTAAAATAAGATTGAAAGAAGATTGTACCAAGCAAAGTTTCATATTCATGATCTATCTATCTGAGTTGTGGTTTTTGCATGCATCTTAGCTATTATTTTTTTAACATCGTATGTTGTATTATTTTCATCATCCATCTGAGGGTGGTTTTAAATGCAACTTAGTTATTAGTTTTTTTAACATCATAGGTTATATTAATTTTTATCTTTATTTGCACTAAATAGCTGGTCCTAATTCTAAATACCCTAAAAGTGTAGTTCCTGTGTTTAGATTAGTAGTTTTCCTTCAATATCTAAATGTTTTAGCTATGAGGCATAGTCGTTAACAATCCAATGCATGTATTTGACGCAAAAGCATAGGCACTACACATTTTTGTTGTTGCAAAACTACCTCAATGAATCTTGTACAATGTAGATATTTGTATATTTTTAATAGTTTTAGTCTAGGGTGTAATGTCCCCTTTTTGGGACATTACAAGTCGATTGAATAATTAAATCTCAAGTTGTCAATTTATATAAAATTAAATGACAACTTAGTTTAATTATTTAATAAAGTATTAAAATGACATTTTGGAGCCTAGTGAAAAATTAATAAAGTCATTTTGAATTAAAAGAGGGAAAATGTAAAGACGACTAAAGGGAATTTCAAAAGTCTTCTGGAAACTTCATCGAAGGAATATAAAAAGGCAGCTTGGGCTTCATTTTGGAGGCTTGGTTTTATGTTTCATTTCTTCTCTTGGAGAAATCTGGGAAGCTTTGGCTTTCAACAGATTTGAGGACAGAAACCCTCGAGTTTGGAGGCAGTGGACGAAAACCCATTATTTGTTGGAGATATCGCTCGGGTGTCTCACTTTGTGCTTCAAATTTATATTTCTAGTTATCCAATCTAACTGTAAGTTCTGTGGCTACAATTAGATTTTTTGGTTCTCTATTGAAGATTTAAAGGCAATATTCATATCTTATTTCCAAAGTTACTCGGAGACGGGGAGACTTTGAGGTCTCCGGTACCGGTATGCCTATTTTTCAAAAATACGAGACAAGAGTACTTGGAGACGGCAAATTTTTTTTAAATATAATTTAATAATTTCTAAGAAATACCATAGATTCATAACATAGTGCTTTGAAAACAAGAACAATGAAAAGTTATACGTATGAAGTTATGAACATTGAACATTAAAAGTTTAAAGAGTCAAAGACTAATACTAAATAGTAATGTCATATTAATATAGAGTCAAATATTTCAAAAGTTCAAAACTCTTATTACATATTGTTGGCTAAATATTTTGCAAGTCACTAAGACTACAACTTGCAAAACGTGAGTTTTAGGCAACAGTTTTTGGCAACTCTACTGGGGATACGAACACAAGGTTGATAGGAAGTTCACTTAAGAAGACTTTGAGCTTCTATTTGAGTTTCTCGTCCCGAAGAAGCAACGGAGGACTTTGCGCCTTTAACGGACACTTTGCTTCTTTTACAATATTTTAATATTTTGAGTTTAATTATCTACCTTCACTTTGCAATCTTTTTCTGAAAAAAGAGAAAAGGATTAATCGTTTGTTCTACAGGAGAGAACTAAACGACGCTCCATCCAAATTTTATTTAGTTGATCTAATTGTTCTACTGAGGACACAATACGCATTCGGAAGCCTCATGCTTCCGTTTGAAGTATGCTTGTGTCCTATCCATTGTAATTATTCCATCATTTTTGTAGTTTTTCAAGTTTCTTACCAAGGACATGTAAATGGCCCAAGGTCCTTGGGGAAATACTTTTGGTCCGTTGAATCTAGCTCTACCCCTACATGCTCTTCCTGATGGCTCGCGGAAGAATTTTCCTAAGTTCTTCGGTAATGGACAGCAACATCCTGATGAACATATTGCAGCTTTTTACATTACGTGCGGTGTTATTGGTGTTGAACATGAGGACGTGTCTGTGAGGCTGTTTGTGGAAAGTCTCCAAGGTGTAGCTGCTGATTGGTTTTATCATCTTGCACCACAGACTATCACAAACTGGGCTACTCTCATAGCCAAGTTCGAAGAAAGGTTCAAGCCGCCTGAAGATGCCCATGCCCTGTTGGCCCAACTCACTCAGTTGAAGAAGGCATCTCACATACCTATGCGTGAATTTGTGGCTCATTTCAAGAAGTTGACACGAAAGATTCCAGCTGCTGCTCAACCTACAACTGCAAATTTGAAGTGTTTCTTTGTTAATGCTCAGATCCCTGAAGTCAGTTTTCTGTTAAGAAGAGCGGCTCCCGCTACTCTTGCAGATGCACAGACATTGGCCATTGGAATTGAAGATGATCTTATTCTTGCTGGGCATATAAAATTTGAAGCAAGTGAGTTTGAAGAAAGTCATCTTCCTTCTCATTCATTTTCCCCCATGACAAGGACAGATCCTGCGGTGCAGAGGCTGGCGAATGAGCTGCTTGCTCTCAAAAAGCAAATAGCTCCGGGTATGTTCTTCGAAGATGTACCAAGAAAGCCTCTTCTAAATGTTGGTCATAGTTCTGCTGTTAAGAATCAACGAAAGTTGGTTTCGTCACCGCAGAAACTTGCTATCGAGGCACCATCAACTGAGGCAACAACAAAGCATCCTGAATCTGAGGACAGTGATCTTGCTATACTCTTCCGAGAAAAGGAAGAAGACATAGCTGGCGACTCTTATTTCTGGTTCACGCAGTCTCAGAAAGCTATTGATAAAAATCAGAAAGATGCAACTCATTCTTCTGATGCTCAAGTGAATGAAGACAATCATGTCATTAGACATAAAAATATGGATATGCATGAAGGTTCCAGTCAAGCTCACAATAGTGCATCTTTATTTCAAGGTCACGAACTTGAACAAGTATTGCACGAAAGATCTACCCCCGAACTTGACGAAGATCATTTCATGACTACTATAGAAGAGTTTTGCTCAAATCTTGTTGGTGATTCTCCTCAATCTGAAATTTGTAATCAGCATGGTGCCGAAGGAAGAAATGAGGTAACTCATTTTGATCAGCTTGCAATGATAATGATAAATGAACCAATCACTCAAGTTGCAGCCGCAAAGAAGGTTTCAGTCTTTGTTCGATCAAGGGGATGTCCCATAAGATATCTCGCTTGGCTGGAGGCCAACGGGAAGACAGATATTTCACTTGTACTTGAGCATGAAGATACAATTGAGGAAGAGGCTAAACAGACATTTGCAATACAGCAAAAGCATTCTGAATTCATGGTCTCATCTCGAAGCGGTAGTACATATGACTCATTTCAGGAAGGTGAAATTGTACATCTCTTCCAAGAGGTGTTGCGTCAAACATTGACATCATTGCTCCAGTTGTTCGTGACTCATCTAAACAAAGTTGCCTGTGAACATGCAAGGTACTACAAGCTACTGAAAAAAGGTAGCTATTTTGTTGAGCCAGTAAATGGTTTCATCTAAAGAGTTTCAAAAGTCGGCTAGTTTTAATTAGGTAGGTTTTCTTTCTTTTAATTAGGTGCTTTGCGTCGGTCGCGTCATCCTTTTTGTTTTTGTGTCTTTGGTCGCCTGACTCTATAGCCCAATGGAGTAGATAAAGGCACTTGGGGATTCTGGATTTTGCACTCCTCAGTGTTTTGAAGAACAAACGAGGAATGTTCCCCAGTCAGAGCCAGCTGTTGTCCCTAATTTTGCATTCCCCAAAATTGGGGCAACCCTACGCAATTCTCAGTTGCTTGCTAGGAGTTTTTTTCTTAGCATGTCGATGTTATGGAAGGAGTATTTTTCAATGGAATCAGTCATCCCTTGATTTCTGGTTGTTCTATCTTCTAACTAAACGTCAAGTCCTTTTCTTTTTCTTGTTTTTCTCTTTTCGCTTTGTTTTGC
>MU228359.1:877463-900409 GCA_018584345.1 Thuja plicata | reverse complement strand
ACTTTGAGCTTCAGTATTGGATAATAGATTAGATTACTGATTCAAGGTGAGGACAGGAGACTTTGAGCTCATTGTATCACCTCGTCTTTAGATAAATCAACCGCTGCCTCGTTTGATTGTTCTTACGACAATCATCGAGTCACCAGCATTACTGTTGCAAGGTGAACTGTATGTGCTACAGTTCAGTTCTACTTGAAGCCACCTGCGGTAAGGAGGGAGCCTCCCCTATTGCTGAGAGGAGAGAGAAATCTCACATACTGCTGCCTAAAACACACGTTTTGCAAGTTGTAGTCTTAGTGACTTGCAAAATATTTAGCCAACACATATCTCATAGTCATATCTGATTTATGAATATCACATATGATCATCATCATATCAATAATCAGATTAATAATTGCTGAGATTATCATTACATATTGAAATTTGAAATTCAAAAATATATAGTTTGATGCTAAATCGCTGATATGCAAACAAAAAACTCAAAACTGTAAACAAAAATCAGAAATCTATCTATATCATCTACTCCACAAGGCTGTGATCATCCATCTCGAGGTCTTCAGCTATGATGTTGTCCTGAAACTCATCACTCTCCAACTCAGGTTCCTCTGATGGTAGTATAACTAGGGGCAATTCATTAAGGCCATCTAATTCGATTTATATCATAATGATAATATTATTTCTAATTATTTATAACATTTATTTATAATTTTGATCCTCTTATTAATAATTATTATATCAACAACAATATATTATTAATTATTAATAATTAATAATTATGATATATTGTTAATAATAGATTATTAGTTATATAGTATTACTTATTATTATATTAATAAATAATATATTATATAATCCAATAACAATACAATATTATTTAATATTTTATATATTGTAATTTATTATTTGTTATATTAATATTTAATTATTTATTTATTTGAAATTCGTCTATTTAATATTTATTATTTATTAAAAATGTTAAATCATAAATGGCCTTGCTAAAAAAAAATTCAAATAAGGGTCACAATCATAAAATGACTTAATGTTGTATTTTAAATTTGCTTTTTAATTAGGAGACGTGGGGGAGACTTAATTTTTTGGAATCAGAGACTTCGCCATGAAGTCTCCGGCCATTTTTGAAGACTCCGGAGATGCGAAAAGTCTCTGAGATGCATCTAGAGGGGGGGAGACGGGTCTCCGGGTAGCACTGCTTATTTCAGACTATATATTTCAGTTTGTTATTTCTTGTACATTGTGGAGATAAATTGAAATAAATTGCATGCAAAGTATTTGTTTAAATTCCTATGGTAAAAGTTTGGAAATAACATCCTAGGAGGATATTAGAGTGGCATCAGAGTTGGTTCTCCTGCCAGCTTGTGAGGTTTCAGAAAAATTCTGCATGTTATTGTTCTGGAAATGCTATTTTCGTGGAATATATTTGACATAGAGAATAAGAGCCTGTGCATTGAATATTTCATTTCCGGAAACGCAAATATAAAGTCTGACGAAATATTAGAATGTTGTGGACGAGTTGGCAGAAATAATAGAGAAAAGAGTTCTTAAGATAATGAAATATTTGGGACCGCTAAACATCCAAGAGATTTAATAATCATTATCATCTGAAGTATTTTGGCCTGAAAATATAGGTGTCATCATCATGGTATTAAGAAATCGGCTTTAAAATTTCATGTGGGTCCAATGAAGTATTATATTTAAGCAAATTATGGTTCGAAGGCTTCCTTAATTTATCAACCCGATAATCATTTGTGACTTCATTAATACATAGGATGAGCCGAATAAATAAGCGAAGCCCGATATGAAAGAAGAATTGGGAATTTTCTACCTGTCGCAGTTTTAAAGGATTTCGTTCTGAATGCATATTAGTGGTGAACCCAACTTATTATTTCATATTGTCGTGTGCAGAGTTTTAATTGTTAGCGGCAAACAATTGAAATGCGCATTAATACTTAATCTACCTAATGTTTGGTTGAAGGTTTGGTTATAGCTCTAGGTGGAACATTTAAAAAACAATGCTTCTATTGGTTCACCCTCTTGCTGTGAAGCTTGTCAGGAGGAAGCTCTCGCACTGGTTCTTAAGCGGAATTTTTAACAGGTTTATATATACAACAATAGAATATTGTGTTTCTTGTTTGTTGATTTCATTGATTTTCTTAACAACATTGGGTTGGAGAGGAGCCATCAAACTTCTGGAGAGGAATCCCATCATTATTAATGGCCACGAGTTTCCTTGCTTGAGCACAAATGGTATCTAGAAGTTGTATGAGGAAGCATCTGCTGAATGTAATTCTTTATCACTGCAATCAAATGGCCTTTTTGTGCTTTCCGTGACTGTTGGACGATAAACCTGAAGACTATTTCCATATACGGCAGGAAATATTGGTAAACACCATTTTAGAAGAGAAAATTGTTGAGGAAATCGGGTGCATGGCCTTATGTCTTGTATTTCTAAGCACAGAACCAGCCAATAGAAGAATTCAGTCGCAAAATCTTCCAGTTTGGAATGCTTCATAGCTGGGCACATGGTCGTTTCCATCAGCATATTATGAAACATTTAGGAGGATGCTAAGATTACTCTGGATTGTAAAGAAAAGGTCAGCTCTTTCATTAATCACCAATTGTCATTTCCATTGGTAATCTCTGAAGTTGCATATTTTATTAATGGAAGGAGTCAATATCATTGTTTGATGTTACATTTCCAGGCAGAAGCATTAGAAGTCAAAACTATTTGTTTTTGCCTTTTGCATGGACTGGAATGGTTTCATTGAAATATGTTTTTAGCTGTGCCTTGAGTATATCATGGTTAAAGGATATATATGCAAATAACTAGTTTTAAATCTCTATGCTTTCCTATCCAAATTTCTAAGAAATAAGCTTCAGCCAGTATTTTCTACTATTCTTGCACACTCTGCACTTGCATACAAACTGTTTGACAAAATGTGAAACCAAACTAGTTGGATTTGAGGAAGAATTCGCAGGGGATCTTACAGTTGAATTTGAGGAAGAATATTTTTATGTCTTCAACAGTTGAAAAGGAATACATATAACTGTAAAAAAAGTACTTTATCAACATACACGCAAACTGTTTGACAAAATACCTTAGGGTACAAAGCAAAAATTGGTAAAAACAGGGGCAGGGGTACCATTTGTTTGGTGTGAGTGGGTCATGTCCCTCGTTTAGCCCCTTGATCATGGCAATAAAAGATAAGTAAATAAATAACATAAAATAGTTATAATATTTTAATGAATATGCAACTAGATACAATATATATTATTATTGAATATATATAATTTAAATTATGATTATAACGAAGGATATATTATTAATGATATTGTACATACTATTATTAATAAATGAAAAGTAATAATAATATTAGAAATAGACAAATAAATAATATGATATGATATTATAATAATTAACAATATGTAAAATAATAATATATTATCAATGGGCTATGAAATATATTATTAATAATGATATAATTTTAGGCCCGTTCAGGGGTGTTGTAGGGCTAAACCTACTGCAGGGGATCATACCAAAATTCAGTGGCTTCCACCACCGTCGAGCTGGATCAAAATCAATTTTGACGGCACTTCAAAAGGGAATCCAGGCCCTTCAGGCACAGGCTATGTGGCAAGATCAGAGCATGGAGATATTGTTGCTTTGGGTGCTTCGCGCTTGATGGATGGAACCAACAACGCTGCGGAATGCCAAGCAGCACTTGGAACAGCCCACATGGCAAACACCATAGGGGTGCAGAAATTGATTTTGGAAGGGGATTCTTTGTTAGTCATCAATGGGCTAAAAAAAGGTGAAATGGAGGCATGGTATCTAAACCAATACATCCGAAGTATACGAGTTATACTCAGTAGGATTCCGGAGGTCCAAATTAGCCACGTACGACGGGAAGCCAATGACCTAGCAGATTTACTCTCAAACATAGGAGTAAGGAGGCCATGTAACGAGAATAAAGAATTCATGGAAGACTTTAGTAAACTCAAAACTAGATGGGACTAGATGACGCAATTGGATTTGTGCCTTGGGACTTTAAAACATCATCTTTTATGACAATGGGGGAGCGGGTAATAATCACAAGGCGATCTTGTGTACTTCAAGCTTTTGGCGTGTGAATGAGCCCATTTGAATCAATCAACTTGCTTGGAAACTCGGCACCATGGGAAGATAAGAGGCAGTGCTCGGCTTTGCATGAAGCTGAATTGATGGAGTGACAGTTTTGGCATCATTCTATAATGAATACTCAGTACTCCCTCCCTCTCTCGCACAAGGTCGAGGGTATTTGCAAGATGTCTTCATGAGAGCTCGTACGAAGATCACTTATTGTGACCGCCTTCTTGGGGGATGAAGCTAAGGAACGCCTCTCTTTAAAGCGAGAAGCTTTGGGAGCATTCTGCACCACAGCAAGCGTAAGCCGAGGGCCGAGAGAAATTTGGATTGACAAAGGGAGGCCGTGTTCTACATTCAAATTAGGGAGTAAGGTACTGGTTGTCATGGAGGCGAACTTCTCGCTTCATTCTCCAAATCAACTTCCCGCTTTTCGGGATGAGATCACGACACACAGGCTGGGTAACGTCTTTTGTTTCAACGACCCAGAGTTTTTGGAGGCGCTGTCAACAGTATTTGGGGAAGAGTTCCTCAACTTTGAATGGAGGCCGCGGACTAACTTGGACATCTCCTCCCTGTTCCTGGCTCTTGGCCTCATGGTTGGGAACACAAAGACAGAGACTCTTTCCATGGCAAAGCAATGCCTGGAGCCTAAGTGGTCGGTTGGCATGGAAGCTATTGTTGACTGCGCTATGTTGTGGGGCTCAGAATGTCGCATGGCCCATGGCGTTCGAATGGAGGAGGCCAAGGAGCAGTGCAGCCTTTGGTTGTATGGAGTTCTTCGCAGCCCATGGAGGTGTGTCTCCCGAAGGTGAGGCGAGGCTGGGTTATGATCCAGGATTTTCTAGAGAAGGTGGAGGAACGCCGAGCACAGGGTAAACCGGCCAAGGAAAAGCGGCAGAAGATCACATCGGTGAAATCAACAGCACCGGTCGACAGCACTGGAAGGCCTCAACCTCGTCGCCAACTTGAGAAGAAAGACTCAACTGGAGGAGCTGCAGCGTCAGGGTCTAGGGCCATTCCGAACTTTTCTCGGGAGGAGGCGCATGGCTAGTGGTTCCGGTAGGAAAGTGGGGATGTGGGGAGGTTTTTTGTTTTTTGATGTTGTGTCAAACAGGAAGCTGAACTAGTTATCATTGTAAGCACTCAATGCATTTTGGGACTGGGTAATAGTCTATTGTGGGTAGCAGTGTTTAGACTGTTTTTGGCGTCGTAGTTTGTTTGGTGTTTCTTTGCAGTATGGGCAAATATTATAGTAGTTGCTAAAAACCTTTTGTAATCTCAACTATTATCAATACAAATTCGAAATTTACCGATCAAAAAAAAATAATGATATAATTTTAGTACAATAATATAGCATTTAATAATATACTCTACTATTAAGATAATAACAATTAATTGTAAATAAGAATGATAATATGTTATAAATAAATTATATAATGATAATTTATTAATATGATAAACAATCTATGATAATAATATATTATTAACAATATATAAAAACTGTATTAAGATATCATGTATTAATGATTAACAATAGACATAATATAAATTAAATTAATGTAATATATTAAATATAAAATACAATTCCAAATATAAACCAAGCGACAAAATGAGAAGTCGCGACCTTTACCATATACGAGTACATATAGGAGGAATATAGAAAAAAAAAAGGATCAAAAACTAATAACAAGGGAGAGGATTATTTAACTGGAAAACAAGAGAAGAAATATAAGAGAAAATCAAGGAGCAAGTGTAGGAGAAAATCAAGGAGAAAATGTAGGAGATGTAGGTTAAAAAAAGGTAAGAATATCTTTGTTTAAGTTAATTAGTTTATAAGACTTCATGAATTAGATATTAAAAATAATATAAAATAAATTGGGAATAATAAGTTATGAAATAATGTATATGAAATAAACATTGAAATAATAGATTAAGAAATACATTAATATTGTTATGAAGTAAACTTATATTACTAAACATGAAATAACTCAAATATATTAATAAATAAGTAATAAATATATACTTAGTCTATTTCTTGTTCACTCACTCATTACAAATAAGAGGATAGGGAGCGTGTGTAGGAAGAGGCGGGTAAATCGGTCACATGATGGAAAAATCCTGAGATAGGTATAGCCTTGAGGGAATCCATGTGTAGATAGTGCACACCTCCTAGCACAATAAATCTACCATCTTTCTTAATGTATGGGATTAGGACTGAAGTAAGGAATTAGAGCTTGATTATATATTATGAATTAGAAATTATTCTTAATATAATATGATTTAAATGAATAGTGGCATATGATAATTATTGGAAAATGGCATCCTCCTAGTATGAAACATTACAAATTGTCATTCCCAAGTGCAATCTAAACCCTAATGGGGAATTTTGAGAGAAAATTAAGTAAGACCCTATTTGGGGTCATTACAGAGTGCTTCTAACTTCTAAACAAGAATATTGATTCCATTGCAGAGTTATCACGCTTAATTAAGTTGCAAGGAGATTGCATCAAGATAGAAGTTGTATATTTGCACCTCTTCAATTAGACTTTGCGCTAGAAGATTAATTATTGACAGGGTTTTTTTGAAGGTTGTGAGACTGCATAGTGGTGACTATTTGATCAAGGTGGTCATTTCCCTTAAATGATGGATATTGTTTTCCTTGTTTGGAATTTTTGACAGTGAATCTTCTCTTATATTATCAGACCATTGTTGGGAATGGTATCATATCTTTCATATGCCAAGAAGCACAAAAAAATTTAGAATTTGGAATCTTGAACACATTTTCCAATACTAGGAAAATAACTGCAATAGACTTGTCCTCTTCAAAACTGAAATATGTAGTGATCTTGTTTCATTTTGAAATAAGTGTGCATCAAATCTGGTGAAATTCAGTTTAAAACAAAATGAAGTCAATGGCAAATCTGAAAAGTTTTTTTTTCTCAAAAGAATTTAATGACACCTTTAATGGTGAACAACTAAGGAACTTGCAGAAAGAAAAGGAAGTCGGGAATTGGCTCTATATAATTGGATTATAATTGAAGTCCATGAATTTTCTGGATGGTGTTCTCTTTAAGTTGGAAGAAGTGGATTCATATTTGTCTAAAGTAGACCAGTCAGATTGGAGGCTTCTAAATTGGGCTTTGCAGCCCTCAATGCTTGCTTTGATCCAGCTTAAGTTCATGAAACATCCTTATGAAGAGATAAGACTTGCAATTGCTGCTTGTTTTAGTGAGATCATAAGAATAACAGCTCCTGTAGTACCTATAATGATGACATATTGAAGATCCTATAGCTGATTGTGGAGAGCCTGCATGGATTGCAGGATGTCGAAGCCCGTACTTTTTGTAAAAGGGTTAAGATTTTAGAAATAATGGCAAGAACTAGATCATTCATCATTCTGTTAGATCTGAAATGTAAAAAAATGATTCTTCAAATGCTTCTTAACTAGAATCGGAAAACATCATCCAAACAAGGTGGGGGCTTGTATGCAAACCATTGTCCTTAATCTTAGACGAGGATGATCAAATATGCAAGCAGTTGCAATTAGATTTGTTGGCCATTTGGAGGAAGGAACAAGGTGTATCACCTATTGCTTATAAATTCTCCAAAAGATTGATTGAGCATAAAATTGAAAGGCTCAAGGAAAACATGACTGAAAATGAATTAATCTCAATGGGCTTACAAAAAACGTAAGAACCAAATGAGGAGGGAGTAGATTTGTTCTACATGCCAGAAGACTTGGACACCTAATCATATTTGTGGGGAAGTAAGGACGATAAGTCAGCCAAAGAGGAAAGGACCAGCAATGAAGAAAAAATGAATGTCAGAGCTTTGTTCCAACAAAATATCACAAATGCTTGTGAGGAGATGGATTCAACTGTTGTTATTAATAGAGGATATACAAATCTCTATATTGGTGACGTGGAGGTTGTTATTGACAAACATTTTGATTAGGATGGTCTTACTCAAGGAGAGATTGCGTTGGAGTCTTCACATGATGAGAATTTGCTTGAAAATGATGACATAGCAGCAACCTTGACTTTGCATGCAGATCAGTCAAACAAGAATGTGGAGGCCTATGATGACATTGATAACTGTTGTTGCATATAGCCTCGATCAGATAAATTCATATTATTAATGCATATATCAATTAGAGAGATAATACTGAAGCATATATAATCGATCAAATTAAAGAGACATATGTATATATATATTTATATATATATAATGATAATTATTATTATCATCATATATATATTAATATATATGATTTCTATTGTGCTCTATATTCTCTTTATGATAGAATTAAACCCGATTGCTAATGGATAGTAATTGATATTATAATCGATATCAAGCCGATTACCAATAGATAGTAATTGATATTATAATCGATATCGACCCGATTACTGTTAATTGTAATTGGTATTGAATCGGCGTCAACCCGATATGCATTGAAACATTATTAGTATTGAATCGATGTCGACCGATAACAAGTCGCAATGTTTTGTATTACCATAGGGTGTGACTATTAGTCACTCTTATGATAGGCGTGACTCCTCAAGAAGTCACATCTATCATTGACGTGACCAATCATAGACCACCATGCACGTATATATATATTGGTAAGACTGTTCATTACAAAGCACCGAAATCAATATGTGCGAAATACAGTGAACAACAATAGAATTTTATATATATTCCTTCATTGCAATTTAAGCATAATCGAATTACAAGTTTATTGCATTTACATACACTCAGTTTTATACTCCTGCAAATAAACATCAACACTGTTAGAATCAAGATATATATATATAATCAGCATTGCATATATATATATAAAAGAAAATTGAAATTTGAATAATAAGTTTGCTTTGATTTAACATGGTATCAGAGCACTGGTAAAGGAAGATCCAAGAAGCTCTCAAACTTGAGAAATTCAATATCAATTGTAATATATCACATTTCTATGTCAAGCGCTATCAGATTTGAGGATAGGCTTGAAGGAGGAAACAATTTCTCAACATGGAAATTCAGAATTAAAATGATTCTAAAAGAAAATAAAGTCAAGTCATTCATAAAGGAGGAGAAAGAAGAGTCAGAGAATGATCCCAAAAAATCCATTTGGATTGAAGGAAATGAAAAAGCTATGAAGATCATAGTTGATGGTGTTAGAGACCATATAGTGTCGATCCTGACAAAATATGAGACTGCCTATTATATGTTTAAAGCACTCAAAAGCACGTATGAGATAAACAATGCTAGCAAAACCCTAGCCCTAAAGAAGGAAATTAATCATATAAGTATGAATAAAGGAGAATCCATTAATGCATACTTTATGAGAATATCCACTCTAAGGGATGAATTGTCAACACTTGGATATGTAATTCAGAGCAAAGAACTGGCTCTCATTGAACTAGATGGCCTACCAAACACTTGGGAGACTTTTGTTCAAGGCATTAGTGCAAGGTCTAAATATCCAAACTTCGATCAACTAAGGTCTGATTGTCTTTAGGAAGAGTCAAGATGAAACAAGAAAGGGATCAAACAAAAGAACATGGATGAGGATCTTCATGTGTTAAATGTAAACTCTTAAAAGAAAGGCAAGAAAAAACAATTTAAGAAGAGGAAGGACCATCATGAAAAGGGTTCATCTAAGAAAGATGTTTCTCACATTCAATGTTTCAGATGTGATCAATATGGGCATTATGCAGCTAGATGTCCAGATAGAATTAAACAACTAGCTACATTTGCCAAAGTGAAAAGAAATAAAAAAGAGCATGATTCGGAGAGACATGTATTCTACTATGCTCTAATCAAGTATCCAACAAATCTAATACTTGGATCATAGACAATGGGTCATCAAGACACATCACTGGGTATAGAGAACTATTGGACTCTATAATAGAAGAAATTGATGAAGAGGTAACTATTGGAGACGACTCTGCACATCTAGTAAAAGGTGTTGGGACTTGCACCATTAAGTTAAAGTCAGGCATGTCTATACAACTCACCGGAGGTCTTTTTGTTCCTGGCATGAAGACGAACCTAGTCTCCATATTTGCACTTGAGGATAATGGGTATAGAGTAACCTTTATGGATAGCAAAATGTTGGCATGGCCAAAGAATTCTTCTATCAAGAAAGCTATAACCATAGGGCATAGAAAAGGCTACTTGTATGAGGTATGTATTGAACCTAATCTTGCCCTAATTCATGAAATTGCAGACTCTAATGAGATATAGCATAGAAGATTAGGACATTTAAACTTTTGTGCTTTATCTTCTATGGAAAAAAGTTAGTCACTAGCTTACCTAAGTTAAAGCAATATCATTCCGGTACATGTAAGGGGTATGCCCTAGGCAAAAATACTAGGGGTGCTTTTCAAAGTACTTCTAGTAAAACAAGTAATGCCTTAGAACTAGTTCACTCTGACCTATGTGGACCCATGTTTGTACCTTCTGTGGGAGGGCTTCTATATAATGTAATATGTGTTGATGACTTCTCTAGAAAAACCTGGATCTACTTTCTCATATGTAAAGAATCAGAAGAGATCCTCAGGAAATTTAAGGAATTCAAATCCTTCTCTGAAAAATCCTCTGGGAAGAAAATAAAAACCCTATGAACTGATAATGGGAGGGAATACACCTCTGACATTTTTAGAGAATTTTGCAAAGTAGCTGGGATTAAGAGGGAGTTCACTGTTCCTTACGACCCTCAACAAAATGGGGTTGCTAAGAGGAAAAATAGAACTATTGTAGAAGCAGCTAAAGCCATGCTCCTTGATCAAAATTTAGAAACCTATCTTTGGGTATAAGCCTCCAACACTGCTGTATACATACAAAATAGATGTCCTCACTCCCATATTGAAGACCAAACTCCTGAAGAAATTTTCACAGGTATAAAGCCAGATATCACTCACTTAAGGATATTTGGATGCCCTGTTTATGTTCATGTACCTAAAGAAAAAAGAACAAAACTAGAACCTTCTGGAAGAAAAGGAATTTTTGTTGGGTATAGTGAAACTTCTAAAGCCTATAGAGTATTTGTACCTAGAAAAAGCAATATTGAACTCGATAGAGATGTAATATTTGAGGAAGACCTAGCTTTTAAAAGAGCTAGAAATTCTATTGAGTCAGAAAGTAATACTCCACCTTCAAACCTAAAAGAGGATCTTGCTCCTGAGCTTCAGAGGGAGTATCCTGAAGAGGACAAAAATGAAGTACAAAAATCACCTTAAGAGAATCTTAAGAAAAGAGCGCTTTGGGCCACCAAAACAATGGAAGAGGCAAAGAACTATGCAGCTCCTTCAGGGACCTTTAGAGAAAGTAAAAGACCCCGAAGATTTTCCAGCTATGTGGCTTTAATGAATGATCTCTCCAAGTCTGAAACTTCTAATGCATTAGAAGCCCTCAAACACCTAGTATGGAAGGATGCCATGACTGAAGAATACCAGTCCATCTTAAAAAATGATGTTTGGGAAGTTGTTCCAAGACCAAAGGAAAAATCTATTGTCTCATCCAAGCGGCTATTCAAAATCAAGTATGCTGCAAATAGCAGTATAGAGAAACATAAAGCCAGATTTGTTGCCAGAGGTTTCTCACAAAAAGAAGGAATTGATTATGAGGAAACATTTGCACTTGTTGCCAGATATACCTCAGTCAAAGCAGTTCTAGCCATCGCAGAAGCCAAAGGATGGAAAGTTCATCAGATGGATGTAAAGACTGCATTCCTAAATGGGAAAATAGAGGAAGAAGTCTACTTAGAGAAACCAGAAGGATTTGAGATTCACACTGCAGAATCTCATGTGTGCAAATTGAAGAAAGCTCTCTATGGACTTAAATAGGCCCCCGGGGCATGGTATGAGAGAATCGATAGTTATCTCATCGAATTGGGATTTTCAAAGATGATGCAGATCTAAATCTACGTTGGAATAATGGAAGGGTGTTGTACTGAGAGGGGAGGGGTGAATGAGTGCCCTTAAAATTTTTTATCAATTATCCTTTAGTAACCATTTCTTGCATAACCGACCATTGTTGCTTTTCTACTTCATGCATTCAATATCATAGCTTAAATGTAAATGTATGAAAACAAACATTGAAACATTCATGAAATGCATTAACACATGACACAAGTATTTGGTAACGCAAAAACCCTTGTTAGAAGGTAAAAACTGCGGTGGGAATGAAACCCACAAAGCTTCACTATCTGCAGAATAGAAGGTGTCTGTTAGGGCTACAAGTTGTAATCACTTCTAATGATCTTACCCTGTTAGGAGTAACATGCCAGACTTGTTAAGTCTACTTGGTTAGGAGATTTTAGCAACACAATGTATGTGTGCACTCGGTTAAGAGATTTACATAAAAACTGTCAAGTCCACCTTCTTGAAGGATTTTACTTCTTGCTACAATTGTTAGAGAGTAACAAATATGTATGACCTGATAGCTTGCAATCTTGAATTGCTGATTACAGATCCATTAAGTTCACAAAATATATGTATCATCTATTGTGATGAATAATACCTTTGTTCTGCTCGGTAGCCTTGAATGTAGTTCTTCATAACTGAATTCTTCTTTATCTATCCTTCTGCATCAAAACCTCTATCAGATCCATAGATGTCCTTGGCGGCTACAATCATCTTCTTCTTGATTGATTAATACATCTATATATACAAGATTTTGACCTAATTAGGTTTCACGCTTTTCTAAAGAAAACTCTAAGATCAAAGGTTTACGACTTGACCTTGATCTCCTAGTTTGCATGAATACAATCAGTTTAACTAATTAAATCCATCATTTACGCTTTTCTTAATCCAAAACAAACGGTTGTCCAGCTAAGCATAAAGGTATTCTAAAGACTAAAGTGCTTTAGCTGATGTGTAGTTCAGATCCGCTTTTCCCGGTGAAATGTTGTCTCTCGGTGTAGACTGGTGCTCAATGATGTCTCTATATACTGGTGCTCAGTTGTGTCTCTGTAGACCGATGCTCGGTTGATATACTGCTCGGTGTTCAAAACATTTCGGTGACCACTGCACTCGGTAATTACTGCACTCGGTAATCACTGTTGCTCAGTGAGTGTTGTCACTCGGTGACCATGACCGACCAAAACTGTCTGCTTGTATACTAATGACAATTTCTGATCCTTTAAGGATTATCAATCTATACTTCAAGCAAAGCAAAGGTGAAATGTTAATATTAATCTTGTATGTTGATGATCTGTTAATTACAGGAGGTCATCTTATTGATCAATGTAAGAAAGATCTGGCTAAAGAGTTTGAAATGAAGGATTTAGGCCTTCTACATTACTTCCTTGGATTGGAAGTTTGGCAGAACTCAGAGAGCATTGTGCTTAATCAAGGAAAGTACACCTTGGATATATTGAAGAGATTTGGTGTGATAAATTGCAGACCCATGTCTTCTCCCATGGAAACAAACCTTCATAAACTAAAGGAGGCAGCAACAGATTCTCCGTTTGCAGATCCTACCCTCTACAGGCAGATAATTGGATCTTTGATGTACCTGGTTAATACTAGACCGGATATCTGTTATGTTGTAAATGCTTTGAGTCAGTTTATGTGTGAACCTAAGGAGATACATCTTATGGCTGTGAAGCATATTATGAGATACCTTCAAGGTACTCTAAATTATGGACTCAAATATGAGAAAGTTGACTTGAATCTACATGAATTCACAGATTTTGATTGGGCCGGAAGTGTAACTGATAGAAAAAGCACCTCAGGATGTTGCTTCAGTTTGGGATCCGCCATGATATCTTGGATGTGCAGGAAACAATCTTCAGTGGCTCAGAGTTCTACAAAGGCTGAATACATTGTAGCCTCTATGGCAGCAAGAGAAGCAATATGGCTCAGGAAACTACTTGTGGGGTTATTCGGTAAGCCCCTGAAACCTATAGTCGTCCATTGTGATAATCAGAGTTGTATAAAACTTTCTGTAAATCCGGTATTTCACGATAGATCCAAGCATATAGAGATTCCTTATCATTATGTGAGAGACATGGTGGATAGGAATGCGATTCAGTTGGAATATATCGGTAAAGGACATCAGACAACAGATATACTAACCAAGCCACTTGCCAGAGTGAAATTTGAACACTTCAGGAAAGGTCTTGGTATGATTGAATTGTAATTTGCATTGTAATCTTTACTAATATATATATATATATATATATATATAAAATGTTTAATGTGTAAACTTCTTTTGTCATATGTGTTGATATATGACTTTATGGGCTCTACCCCCTGTATTCATCTCTACAAGGTGACGATCTTTTGGAAATGAACATTTGTATTCAAATATTATAAGATGACAATCTTGTAATATTGATATCATGCTGACTTGATATCATTCATGGATGTGCCATGATCTGTTAGGGTAGACATTATGTGACATAATGTCAGTGCACATACCATAGCTAGAATGTATAAGGAGAATGTAATATTCTCGAGCATATCATCCTTTAAGTATCACGAGTTATGTGATACTTATCATCACGTGTTATGTGATGATTGTCTTCACGAGATATGTGAGACTTCTTATCATGAGTTATGTGATATACTTAGTGCCATGAGTTATGTGACACCTCACAAGTTATGTGATTCTTATCATCACATGTTATGTGATGTTTGTCTTCACAAGATATGTGAGACTTCTTATAACGAGAAATGTGATATATATGATTTTATCTTCCCTAGCTAAGAGGGGGTTTTGTTGCATATAGCCTCGATCAGATAAATTCATATTATTAATGCATATATCAATTAGAGAAATAATATTGAAGCATATATCATCGATCAAATTAAAGAGACATGTATATATATCAATATATATAATGATAATTATTATTATCATATATATATTAATATATATGATTTCTATTGTGCTCTATGTTCTCTTTATGATCGAATTAAACCCGATTGCTAGTGGATAGTAATTGATATTATAATCGGTATCAACCCGATTACTAATAGATAGTAATTGATATTATAATCGTTAGAGCCCTGATTACTATTAATTGTAATTGGTATTGAATCGACATCAACCCGATATGCATTGAAACATTATTAGTATTGAATCGGTGTCGACCAATAACAAGTCGCAATGTTTTGTATTACCATAGGGTGTGACTATTAGTCACGCCTATGATAGGCGTCACTCCTCAAGGAGTTAGTCACGCCTATGATAGTCGTGACTCCTCAAGGAGTCACGTCTATCATAGACGTGACCAATCATAGACCACCATGCACGTATATATATTGGTAAGATTGTTCATTACCAAGCACCGAAATCAATAAGTGCGAAATACAGTGAACAGCAATACAATCTTATATATATTCCTTCATTGCAATTTAAGCATAATCGAATTACAAGTTTATTGCATTTACATACACTCAGTTTTATACTCCTACAAATAAACATCAACACTGTTAGAATCAAGATATATATATAATCAGCATTGCATATATATGTATAAAAGAAAATTGAAATTTGAATAATAAGTTTTCTTTGATTTAACAATAACATCTATGAAAGGTATGATGAATCATGTGTTCTTTATAGAAATAGTTCACTTATGCATGATAGTGATTTAGATGACCATCAAAGAAAGAATTTCAAGATGATGGTGTTTTGGATGACCAATTAGAAAATGCATTTCAAAATGACAATGATACTTTGAAAAATCAGCTGAAAGTTATTGATGATATGGTTGTTGCAGCTTTAGTACATCATGATAACACTCACAGGATCATTGAAGATCTCTACAAGAAGGCTTAGATGGAAAAGAGACAAAGTGGCATGGAAGGTGATTCTTATGTTACTGACTTGCAGGTGGTCAAAGTAGCCTTTGAATCTATGAAATCAGATTATGTGTATACTTTTAGACAGGGATCATATTTTAAAGGTTGCTGAAGTATATGTCGATAAATTGAAGAAAAAAGAGAATGAGGTTAATAAGTTCATCAGGGAGCTTAACAATACTCAGGAGACATTGGAGAATATGCAGATTGCTCTTCAAGAAGCAAAAAATCAGATTTTGATCACTAATCAGTTCAGGGAGCAAGAGAATAGAGGAAGGGTTGAGTTTTTCAGAGAAGTGATTAAGGAACGTGACAACATACAAAATACTTATGACTTGGATAGTTGTCCCAAATGATGTAGTAAGAGATTTTTGGACCAACCAGAACTTCAGTATGAGTTGGGAGTAAAGGATAATATTCAGGTTGTTGACAATCCTTTGTTTGAGGTGGATGCTGATTGGAAAATTGATAATCCACTCTTTGCATTGAATGAAAGAGTTCTTTCTGACTTCATTGATGAGAATGGAAGTGAGTGCAGGATTTGGGACACAGGTACAGTTTCTAATGATGAGTTTTGGTCACAGGATTGGAGTACTGGATCAATTTCTAAAGTTAGTACTACTGCCCACTCTTCGATTAGTTTACACATGGGTTTGGATTTTGATTTACAGATGAGTTGGATGGATTCCTTGTTTCAGCAGATGAGTAGTTCTTGGTTGAGAATTGATGGTAGATATGATTTGAGCATAGATGGATTTTCAACTACTCCCTTACTCATGATTCATATGAATTCAGTGGTAATTCAGATTGATTGTTGTTGCACTAGTTCCTTTGCACCGTTGATGTTGACCTCAGCCTTTGAGCAGTTTGATTTTCTATCAACAACTCAGGAAGGGCTGATATATTTTATTGTGCGCCTATGATGAGAGTTATGCACATCCAAGGGAGATCATTTGCAGTTGGAGAGTTTCTCAGTGTTGATAGCTCCTTGAGATACTACTATGTCCTCAACTTTGACAGTTATGACTGCATGATAATTTGGGATCCTAACATCAACATGTTTGGTGCATTACTTAAATGGGATATTGATGAATGGCTTCACAATTCCGAGCAGTGTGTTATTTATATCAGAGTAGCGCAGAGGATTGGCAAAGCAACATTCTTGAGGTTGATTTGGGATCTAGACATTTGGTTATTGCATGCAGATACAAATTGCTTGAGGAAAAGCAATCTCCAGGAAGAGAGGATTGTAATGTCTCCTTTTGGGGACATTAGAAGTCAATTAAATAATTAAATTTTAAGTTGTCAAATTATATAAAATTAAATGACAACTTAGTTTAATTATTTAATAAAGTATTAAAATGACTTTTATGGAGCCTAGTGAAAAATTAATAGCCATTTTAAATTAAAAGAGGGAAAATGTAAAGACAAATAAAGGGAATTTTAAGAGTCTTCTGGAAACTTCATCGAAGGATTATAAAAAGGCATCTTGGGCTTCACTTTGGAGAGGCTTGGTTTTATGTTTCGTTTCATCTCTTGGAGAAGGAAGCTTTGGCTTTCAGCAAGTTTGAGGACGGAAACCCTCGAGCTTGGAGGCAGTGAACGGAAACCCATTGTCTATTGGAGATATCGCTGAAGTGTCTCACTTTGTGCTTCAAATTTATATTTCTGGTTATCCAATCTGACTGTAAGTTTTGTGGCTACGATTGGATTTTTTTCTTGCTCTACTAAAGATTTAAAGGCAATATTCATATCTTATTTCAGACTCTATTTCAGTTTGTTATTTCCTATACATTGTGCTGGATAAATTGAAATAAATTGCATGCAAAGTATTTGGTTAAATTCCTGTGGTAAAAGTTGGAAAATAATATCCTAGGAGGATATTACATAGGGTTAGATTAGCATAGTTTTAGGCATAGTTAGATCATAGGGAGCTTCCCATTCTAATTTGAAGCAAGGTTTAGCCTCACACACTGTTCCATTTGGTGTTGTCTTGGTAAAGACAAATTAAAATGCCACCAAGTTCTGTTTGATTAGATCTTAAATAATTAAATTTTATTTACACTTCTGATTTGCAGATTCAATCCCAATCTGAAGTAATGCTACTATGATATAAACCATTTTGAATTCAACTTTAAAATTTATGATTTGACCATTGATATTGACATGGAAGTATCAGTGTTCAGCTATCGTTTGAATTTCTATTTAATTTTTTAATATTTATGGTCCATTACCCTATTGTTGCCAAAATATGGGAAATATTTTGTCATACCCGAAACTCCATGTGCACATCCCGCCATCCTGGAAAGTGGCATAAACATGGTCTTGACTCTTAAGACAGGTTAACATAACAGGTATAATGCTACTCTAACCAAGTACCCATTAAATTTTCTCCATCAAAAGTTGAGTCAAAATTATATGTGCATGGGTGAGAGAGATTGGTAGCTTGTCTTTATCAGACTGGTAATTAACTTAGTCTCTTAAATGTGCCTACAAGAAACATCCTTAAGCATGTCGCTTCTTGGGAAAGAAGAAAAGAATATGATGGAGACAAATGCATGAAAAGAAATGTCATGTATTAGTCACACAAATAAGTGTTCTTTAGCTGATGTTGGCGAGCTGATAATTATTCTTCTTGTGACATGAAGAATAGTGAAGTTCTTTATGTTTTCAACCCAATTAGGTTTACTATTTTAACTCATGACTCTCAGATAGCATTGATGTTCATGTTATGCTATGTTAAAGCTAGGCATTGCAGATACAAGTTCCATCCACATGTCTTCTTATATGGTTTAGTTTGGTACATAATTTGGTGTATCGTGGGACTTAGTAAAAGGCTTACATGGAGAAAGAAATTTCCTGCTAGAGGTCGTACATGTTTAAACTTTAAACAGAATCATTTTAAGTGACCACAGAATAATGGCATATGGATGGAGCCATTGATGTAACATTTCTGCTTAGGATAACGATAACAGAGATGATATTAACCATTGAAGTGAGTTCTTGTAAGGTTTCAAACTGTCATATTTCTTTCCTTAATAGGATAGTTTAGAAACCATAACAACTGAACAGTTGCACATCCTTGAATCTGGATTTAGCAATTACCTTAGTACCCAAACAATCTCTTCCAGCTACAGTGATTTTTGGTTGGAGAAATTAACTCAGTAACATGGTATAGGTTTTCACCAATGTCCCCAACGCCTTCCCCTCAAACAGTATGGCACAAACATCTGTACTTGAGGACTCAATTTTCATTTAAGTGAAGAACTGAAAAAGTGACAAAACAGATCCTATTGAAAGAGATGAAGCTTCTATAGAAAACCTTGAATGATATGCAACAAGAGATTAGCATCTTGAGGAAATCTGGTGCGTATTTCTCAATGAAATAAAAGAAGAGTTGAGGCAAGCTTGAATTGCATAGATGTTGTAAGAGGAAAAAACAATAGAATTTTATCTTTGTGCTTTCTATTCCCAAGGAATGAAAATAGCATCCCTGTTTCCCTGTTAGTATGAAAATCCTAGTTTCAGAAAAGTTACAATTTTACATTCATATTTCAATCTATGCAATCTCAACATGATAGCAATATTCATTTGATTGCATGTGCATATATGGCATTACAACAACTATACAATACATGTCAAAAAAAAGATACTTCTCCCTTTAGTTATGAATATATTACCAGGTTACAATCAGCCATCTCAAATACAATCATCTTATACATGTCAAAACCTAAAAAGATGATATTTGAAAAATATAGATTACCCAGCCATTGGTATTTGAAACACACCTCATCTGGGTTACCACCATTTTTAAACATCTCATATGCTCTTCTCATAACAGGTCTTGGGTCTGGACCAACCTGCAAACAACAATTAAGTTTCTATAAGATTTTCCATTCAAAACATCAGAAGATAACATGCCAAAGAAACACATTTACAATCTCAAAGTGGATAAATGCATTCATTATTCAATTTCATCTCCATTGAACCATATTGTTAGGACAGGTTAGACACAATTTTTTTAATACCAAATAGTGCATAATTAATTACATGAAGACTTGAATTGATACATAAAACAGACACCTAACCTCGTACAGAATTTCTTTCATTGAAATTCTAACTAGCATGTTATCAATGATCTTTCCTGAAACCTTTTTAAGGTGCCTAAAGCATAGAAATATTTAAAAGAAAAGAACGAAACTGAATGGGAGGCTGCCTTGTAGGTTGAGTTTAATGCTCTAATGAAGATTCATATAAAGGAGTTGACATAGTTGTCTCCAAGTAAAGTACGCATAGGCTACAAATGGGTGTATAAAATCAAATGTAAAGCTAAAGGTACTTTGGACAAGTATAACCATTATCTTGGGAGGAGATTAGTAAGGAAGGAAGAAACAATCGAGCATATGAATCAAGAAAGGATTAATAGAAAGCAATGGGAAGAAAATAAGCGACTATTTCAAAGGGCAAAAAATATGAAAGGTTGTAGACAGCAAAATTGCTGTAATAAAGAAATAATACTTTGTTAAGTCTTGTTAGTATTTGGCAGTGTAATTAGTTGTTCCTGAGAGGTTGTGTCAGTTGCTGACGGTAAGCGGTCTTAACCAACCGTCTAACACTATTTATGTTTGGCTCAGTAACCAGTTCACATTATGATTGTAAAGACATTACACTTGATAATAAAGCTATATCTTTCTACCATACTTATGTGATGTATTTGTTTTACTGTATTGAATGTATTCATTATTATAGTCATGTTTACTTTGTAAGTTAAAGCACTTGCTGTAGGGAGTCAACATCTTGGCGCCATTGCATGTTCAAATCTAGAGATCTAACCCAAGGCCAACAGGCGAGATGGCAGAATAATGCGCCGATTGTTCAGACAACAAGTGCCAGTAACCGATACTGACATCGAGGACAACGAGGAGGAAACATTGGAAGATCAATTGACGAAGAACTTGTTGCACTTGTGGGAAGTTTCGTTCAATCAGTATGTTCAGTAGGAAGCTCGGGAGCAAGCGGTCCCTGAAGACAAAATACGTGACGAACTCACAATGTGAAGCGCAGTCTATGATCTTCTCAGGAGTATCCCAAGGTTGTTGGCACAAAATCTGATTCAACTGCAAGAACAATATGAGAAAAGGCAAGGAGAGCAACGTTGGCAGCAAATACTTCAATGATACGAGGAAAGGACCCGTAGGGAGAAAAAAGAGTGGGATGTTGCCCGACCCTGTACCCTTGGCAATTATTGCCCCTACGACCAAATAAGGACCAATGTACCAAATATACTCAAGAGGAGGGAGGAGTAGTATAGCGATCTCTCCCTGTGAAAGAACAAAGTGAGAGATGGCGATTATGAGAAATTGTTGAAAGATCAGAGAGCACGAAAAGCAAGAACCGTAGTGTGAGTCGAAGCCGTAGTCGGGAGAGGGCAAGGTTGTGTATGTGGAGTGAGTTGGAAGAGGTTGCCAAAAAGCTACCACGCAAGTGAAGACCTCGCCGACCAGGCAAGTAACTAAGTGGTGCACTATGCTTCCAGCAAGGACTCCGATTCTTCAAACAGTACTAGTCTTGCCAACCTATCAATGCAATTGGATGAAGGGGAAGAACAGAACCTCCAGATCGAGGGTGTCAAAATATTTGAAACTAATCTATACTGTATTGAGATTTGTCCCTTGGAGAAGAACCGAGAATAGGGGGCCAAAGTCAAAGACTCCGGGGAGGAGGGAGTAGAGAAAAGAGGGAAGCAACCAAAGTGTAGAAGACGCAACTGGACGTGTAGATGACTCGCACGTGCCCGAGAGTGCAAGAGAGGCACCAAAACACGACCGAGAGAAAGACATTCCAATCTGGTCGTAAACACGCGGTGCCTATCAAGAAAAAATGGTGAACACCCCGAAGAGGCAAAAACTTCCCAAATTCATAGGGGACGAATCGGACGATCCCATACACCACTACATAACCTAATAACCATACGGGAGGCGAGTAGACAAGATGACGAAGAGTATTAGTTGAAGGCATTCTCTACAACACGAGGATTTTCCATTGACTAGTATACAGATCTACCAAACAGAAGCAAGTCGACATGGGCTAACCTCAGAAATGCATTCGAGTAAGAATTCAAACAACTAAGAGATGACAATGAAATAGTGGCAGAAATTATAACACAAAGCAGGAGAAGAATGAGAATGTACGGGCTTACAACCATAGGTTCAAAAAATTGCTCAACAAGTTGGAAAATCAGTCAGCTGATGGCTTGAAGAAGAGATGGTTCATTGACGGGTTGATTCCCTTGTTGCGCAAAAACATGAAAGTGGTGCCCCCATCCTCATAGGTACACGACTATAATCAGGCAATGGACACAGAAAGCGGAAGTAAAACATCGAGGGGGGAGAAGGTTGGCGATGACGACAATACGTATGAGAGCACTAACGAAGAATCCAAGACTGTCCAAGCCCTACGGAGGGACATGTTGCGGATGATGGAGCTAAAGATGGAAAAGGAAAGTGCCAATGAGGGTAAAGAGTTGTGGTGCACCGACTCCAAAGTCGAAGGCCACACGAAGGTCAACTGCCCAAAGAAATCATTTTGTGACATCTGTTACTGGGACATTCCATCAAGGAATGCCTGTACAACTTGAAGTCAAGGAGCACACAAGTGCTCTTCACCTAAGGGGAAGCTACCCCCAACCACACAAACCAAAACCACTTGCAAACTCCAACACCCCGTTAGGTGGGTACTGTAAAATCGACACAGAAAGAACAATATGCCCAGAAGAAGAATCTAGTACGACACGAAGGGTAGATCCATGATTCAATGTCAAAGGTGTAACGAGTGGGGTTAGTTCATGTGGGCCTGTCAGAGTGGGTAAAACCATAGTTCAACTTCTCGTTCTCTGCCACTTATCGGCGAGGCCAAATTTTTTTTTCTCGGCAAATATCGGAGAGAAATCGGCAACTTCTCGGGAAAATCTCGGGAATTTTAAAAATGACTTAAAT
>MU228359.1:842092-856208 GCA_018584345.1 Thuja plicata | reverse complement strand
TATTTCAATAATAATAATAATATATATTTATGATTTTATTATTATTATTATATATATACTTGTATTAACATATTATATATATTATAATATGTTATGTTTCTTTAGTATTAGGGATATCCGAGCTTTGTTTATAATATATTTTAATACTGTTAATTATTATGGTATTAATATTAATATATTGATAATAGATTATAATATATTATTAAATATATTATTTTTTATTATATTACTATATTCATATAATGTTGTATTATATCGATTATATTCTCTCATTATTATATATATTTAATTCAGTAATAGTTTAATATTTTTATTAAATAATATTATATTAATAATATAGTTAATTTAATAAGTTATATTATAATTTATTCATTTCATTTATATATTTTTATTTTTTTATTATTAAATCTTATTCTAGAAAGGGGACATTACATTTCAAAAATACCCTACAGGATGACAACAGTAGAGCTTATGGAACTTAAGGCCCATCTCCAAGAACTGCTTGATAAAGGGTTAATCAAACCAAGTGTGTCACCATGGGGGGCACCAGTGATTTTTGTCAAAAAAAAGATGGAACCCTTGGTTATGCATGGATTATCGTATGTTAAATAAGGTTACAATCCGGAATAAATATCCCTTGCCTCGAATTGATGATCTATTCGACTAGATGCAAGGTGCCTCAGTTTTCTCTAAAATTGATTTGAGATCAGGGTATCACCAATTGAGACTGAAGGAGGAGGACGAGCATAAGACCGCTTTTCGAACTCGATATGGGCATTACGAGTTCACAGTCCTACCCTTCGGGTTAACCAACGCCCCAGCTGCTTTTATGAATCTTATGAACAGTATCTTCCACGATTGTTTGGACAAATTCATCGTGGTATTTCTAGATGATATTCTCATTTATTCCAAGAATGAAGAGGAACATCTTGGACACCTCTGCCTGGTTTTACAGCGACTCCGGAAACACAAGTTGTATAGAAAATTATCCAAGTGTGCCTTTTTCCAGAAGGAGGTGCAATACTTGGGACACTTTATTTCTGAGAAATGAATAGCGGTGGATCCAGCCAAGATAAAAGCAATATCAGAATGGCCAGTACCCAAAAATGTTCAAGAGGTTAGGAGCTTCATGGGATTAGCAAGCTACTACCGGAAATTTGTTCTAAATATCTCTCGTGTCGCCAACCCAATTACCTCGCTTCAACGAAAAGGAAAACGGTTTGAGTGGACCGAGAAGTGCCAGCAAACCTTTGAAGCGCTCAAAGAAAAATTAACCACCGCTCCAATCTTAAAAGTGTCGGATCCAGAGGGGCACTTTCTAGTCGTCACTGACGCCTCAAGCGAGGGGTTGGGTGGGGTACTTATGCAAGAAGGTAGGGTGATCGCCTATGAGTCCAGGTAACTCAAGAACTATGAAGTTAACTATGACCCGCATGATCTGGAACTAGCAGCAATAATTCATGCGCTGCAAAAGTGGCGACATTATTTACTGGGGAAACCCTTTGAACTCAAGTCTGACCATCAAGGCCTAAAATATATTTTCACTCAACCCAACTTAAATGCGCGTCAGAGGAGGTGGATGGAGTTGATTCCAGAATATGAATTTGAAATCAACTACATTAAAGGGAAGGAAAATCGTGCAGCGGACGCTTTAAGCCGTAGACGGCACATCTCCGCGATGGCAACCATTCAGAATAACTTTAAACAACAAGTGGTTCAAGGGTCCCTTGAGGACCAATTCTATAAGCAGGTTAAGGAAGCTCTCCATAATGACCCTAAGGACCATAGGTATGATGGCTTTAGATTCGAAGCAAATGGTACACTAAGGTTTGAAGGCCGTATGTATATACCAGATTGTTCCGAGCTAAGAAATTTAGTCTGGAGAGAAGTTCATTCCGCACCTTATTCCGGACATCCTGGAGTTACTAAGCTTATGGATGATGTCAGGCCTTTGTACTTTTGGAAGGGTATGAAAAAAGATGCTGCTAAGTTTGTCGCTAGTTGCTTGAAATGCCAGAGAGTGAAGGCAGAACATCAATATCCGACAGGATTACTTTACCCTCACGCTGTGCCAAAATGGAAATGGCAAGTAATCAGCATGGATTTCATCCAAGGTCTACCTATGTCCCGAAACAAGTACAACACCATTTTGGTGGTGGTGGACAAATTGACAAAGGTGGCTCATTTTATTCCTAGAAACTTAACTGATGGGGCTCCAGTTATAGCTCAGAAATTTGTCCAAGAAATTTTTAGACTCCACGGTGTACCCAAGAAAATTATATCTGACAGGGATGCCAGAATGACTTCTAGATTTTGGCAAACGCTCTTCACAGCTTTGGGTACTCAGTTAAATATAAGCTCAGCTTATCATCCAGAAACGGATGGGCAAACAGAGCGAGTGAACCAGGTTTTGGAGGACCTCCATCGGATGTACTGTATGGATCAACAGTACAAGTGGGAAGATTACCTACCCTTGGTAGAATTTGCCTACAACAACACTTATCACTCATCCATTAAGATGGCTCCATTTGAAGCATTATACGGAAGGAGATGCAGAACACCTATTAGCTGGGATAAGCCGGAAGATAGGATAGTCCTCAGTCCGGAAATGCTATCAGAAATGGAAAGTCAGGTTAGACTGATCCGACAAAGGTTAGCAGAAGCTAACAATCGGCAAAAGAGCTATGCAGACGCAAAGCGTACACCCAGAAATTTTGAGGTTGGAGAGAAAGTGCTTCTTCAAGTCAAACCTCATAAGAGTGCCATCACGTTTGGCAAGGCATCCAAACTAGCCCCCAGATTCGTAGGCCCATTCGAAGTTTTGGAAGTAATCAACCCAGTTGCCTATAGGATTGCTCTACCGCTAGCCCTCTCACTTATGCATAATGTCTTTCATGTATCTTACCTTAAGAAAATATATAGTAGATTTTTCTCATATGGTAGATTGGAACTCTCTGCAGGTACGAGACCCCGGAGTGGTTATGGTCGAGCCCAACAAAGTGCTTGAGGTACGTAAGCTTCGCTTGCGAAACAAAGAGGTCAAGCAGTGTAAGGTCCAGTGGGACCAATACGCTGAGGACAATGCTACCTGGGAGGATTATGATGAGATACATCAGTAGTTCCCATTTTTGTTTAATGCTTATAATCAGTTGGTTTACGAGGAAAAAAAAAACAATGTAAATTTTATGTGATAAATTCTGGATTTATATATATCATTTTTGTTGTGTTGACTTTTAACTTTGGAACAAGTTGTCATGATCATTATAATCATCAGAGACAATGATTCACAAGGGGATGGGTATGTAACATCCTCTGGTATCGCAACATGCCCTAAATGGTTTCAGGTAATGTATTATGCCCTAATTGGTATCTGGTATCGCAACATGCCCTAAATGGTTTCAGGTATTGTATTATGCCCTAATTGGTATCTGGTATCGCAACATGCCCTAAATGGTTTCAGGTATTGTATTATGTCCTAATGGTATCTGGTATTGTATGTACTTAATGTTTTAGTGCTTAAATTAACAAGTTGTTTATGTTGAGCAAATGTGTAAGGTTTTGTTACTAATGGATGAATTAGTAAATACGAGAATTACTAGATGGCTTTAGCAATCAAATTGGGACACTGGATCTAATTATCTATTAGTTCGTTACGCATTGTATTATTGATTACCAGTGTTTATCGTGACAAGGAATTAACTACGAATTGTTATTTCAAGTGGATGCAGGACCAACTAGCCCAGAAGGGGAAGAGGTATCATCGGGAAAAAGGAAGGAGCATGTTCATGCTGAACAAAGAACTAACATCGGTAACCTTCTTTTTATGGAGCAAGTGACCTTTTCCTTTGACCAAAGCCTAGTCATGTTTGTAGCATAGGCTTACGACTCGGGTTAACCTTGTCACTTTATTATCATAGAGTCGTGATATTATTTTAACTCCTAGCCTTTCATTATGCTTTCATCGTTTCAATCACCCTATAGCTCGGGTGTCGTCCTTTTAAGTGGGAGCATTCTTAACTCTTTCGGTGGTGTATCACTTAGGTGACACCTTTGAGTTTTCGGCGTTTTATTAATTCTTCATTCCTTTATTTTTTTATCTTTTGGTATCTCAACCTTAGTGCCTAATGTCTTCTTCTGGTGAACGCTTTTGGGAGATGGGCGTTTTTTGTTATGGTTACGGGATTGTATGTCTAGGTGGCGGAGTGGCGAGCTGAGTCACCCCAGCTCGCGCGGAGGTGGTTGCTAAAACCGTCGCTTGGTGGAATTGTAGAGGGATTTCCGTCTTTGTAAGGGGGAAAAAAAAAAAAAGAAAGGGGATAACAGAGGGACCTGGACGAGATAGGGAGAACAGTGTAGTGAAGGAAGCTAGTAGACGCAATAGCTTGGAATCGATGGTTCAACCTCACAGAAGGCATGACCGCTTCTTCCTTATTTCCTAATTTTCTTCAACTTCTTTGCAGTATGATTGTGGAAATGAAATTGTTCGTTCTTTATGTAGTATGATAGTGTCATGAAATGATCGTTCTTTATGCTGTGCGGAGATAAAAGGAAATTGTATGCCCACTTACTGTGTTAATGTTAAATGAGTTGTGCGTTCTTTATACTGTCTGATGGTGAAGTGAACCAATGAGAATTCTCTTCCATTTCTTCGTCCTTCTTGTGTCGAGCTATTGTTTTAGCGGAATGAGTTTCATTTTTTAGAACTTCTCGGTGCGGCATTGCTGCGTATAAATGGGTGATATCGTAGTTTCTTTTCTTAAAGATCTTAATGAAGTAAATTAGCCTTGTGTTTTTCAAGTGTGCGGGTTAGTTTCCGCTAATCTTTCTTGGTTGTATTGTAGTGATTCTTTACGAAGAGTTCTTCTTTTTTTTAGGGAATTACCATCCTTGTTGAGTAAAGCATTGTTTGACAGGGACGCATCCTATTGCCTCATTCCTTTTAATCCAGTTGTGGAAGATCTGTCATGACAGGGTAGTAATGGAAGTCCTTCCCTTCCTGACCGCAAACCTTGTGACTGGAAGCTGTCTTTCCTTTCCACGATACCAAACGTCTATCCAAGCTTTGGAACTATAGTACGGTTGTTTAGCTATTTAGCTGAGTTCTGAATACTCCAGACAGTAAACCACAGAGTAGTATAGTTATTTTGTTGTCTTTCTTGGAACAGAGGGGTCTCAACCACTTAACTATTTACCTCAAATCACCGTAACCTATAGTCAGCTTTTCCTTGATTGCGGGAGAGGAAACGTAATGAGAATTTAGAATAAGTATAACATCAATACTTGAAGTAAACGGATAGGGTGTGAGACTAGCTACATATCAACCATGTAGGATAATTCCTTGGCCGAGGGGTACTAACCGAGATGTTAGTACTAGTCAGATAAGGGTACCAAATACAAATTTAATCAGGTGTCAACCATGATAGCAGAAGCTATAGGGTTGACTGATTGGGTCTGTAGGATCCTTACACCAGTTCCGAGATTTACCATGACCATGCTCCTACTTGCGGAGGGTCGGGCCATTTCAGTGGAAATGTACAGGGTGGGATCAGTTGATCCATGGTTGGGAGGATAAACGCCCTAATGATACCTTTTCTTCCTTGGCTTCAGCACCTTATTTCAGCATCTTATGACATCATGTCATCTCAGCCAACGTGATGTATGTATGGATTCTTATGCCTTGATTATGCTTTTTATTGATACATTCTTGCTTAATATGAAACAGGAAATCTAGATACTACTAATTCTTATCTGTTGCAAGTTAATAATTCGGTAAACAGTTTATCTTGCTTGAAGAATAAATTGTCTCTATGATGTTTTCATGTTTATTATTAAAAAAAAAAAAAGAGTTTTGTCTTCTGCTCTCAACTTCATTTCCCTTTTCATGTTCATTTAAATGTAAATCTTCTTTTTCTTTTAGTTAGTTGTTACAACAACTAAGTTAAATTTTTCATTTCCAAGTTCAATCCAAACACTAGTTTGGAATTTCAGGGTAAATCAAGTAAACTCCCAGTTGTGGACATTACAAGTGGTACCAGAGCTTTGATCCTTCCATCCTCCAGTGTACAAGATGAACCAAGGAATCATCCTAGTCAATAAGAAGGAATCTAACAATGTGTGTATGGTTTGTGTCTACATGTGCTCACATGTATATTTTGTATTTTCAAGTGTATGCTCCATGTGCGGTTCTACTTTGATTGATCTAGAATAAGAGAATAACTAGAGTGAACCCAAACATATGAATTTATTGGAAAAAGTTGGTCAATCCAAATCAATTTTTAATGCCATTACAAGATGGCTTTAATCCTTGTCTCTAGAAGATGAGAGAAAACTTGTCTTATAAATGCAAACCTGGCAGAATATCAATGCATTGGTTAATATCAAAGTTCCACGGCAGAAGGTACTCACATTGAAAAAAATTTCATGTGATTTATGGCATAGGAGGCTAGGGCATCTAAATTTCCAAACGTTTTCTTCTATGGATAAATTTGTAGAAGATTTCCCTCATTTATCTCCTAGACATGAAGGAGTATGCAAAGGTTGTGCATCAGGGAAAAATATCAAACCATCTTTCCCTAGCAGTGAAAGCAAAACTAAAGAAATATTGGAGATGGTACATTCCGATCTTTGTGGACCCATGTCCGTACCATCTATTGGTGGATATCTTTATTACATCATCTTTGTAGATGAATTTTCTAGAAAGACTTGGATATACTTTCTTAAAAACAAGGAATCTATCGATGTTCTCAACAAATTCAAAGAGTTCAAAGCTCTAATAGAGAATCTTACAAGCAAGAGGATAAAGATTCTTAGAACGGATAATGGTGGAGAATACATTTCTGAAGCCTTTAGCACCTTTTGTATAGAATCATGGATTAAGAGGGGGTTTACTATTCCTTACAACCCTCAACAAAATGGAATAGTTGAAAGGAAGAATAGGACCATAGTTGAAGCAACAAGGGCTATGTTACATGATCAAAATCTTCATACTTCACTATGGGCTGAGGCATCCAACACTGCGGTTTACATTCAAAGCAGATGTCCTCATTCAACATTGAACAATAAGACTCCCGAAGAGGCATTTAGTGGAAACAAACCTGATGTGAGTCATCTTAGGATATTTGGTTGTCCTGTGTATTTTCACATTCCCAAAGAAAAGAGAACCAAATTAGAACCCTCGGGAAAGAAGGGAATATTTGTGGGATATAGTGAATTTGCCAAGGCCTATAGGATCTATGTTCCGGGGCAAAGGCATATTGAGTTAAGTAGAGATGTTATATTTGAAGAAGACCTTGCATTCTCGACCTCTAAGGATATAGCATGTGATGACTTATTTCAATCCAACCCTCTTGAGAATCAGAGGGAGTATCATGATGTTATTGAGTATGATCCAATACCTATAAGTGAACCTAGCACTTCCATCTACAAGAAAAGACCATTGTGGGCCACTAAAATGTTGGAAGATGCAAAAAACTATGCAGCTCCGGCTAGAACTTTCAGAGAAAGTAAGAGACCTAAGAGGTATACTAACTATGCTGCATTCATGAGTGAGATTATAGATTCTAAACCTTCTTTTGTTTGTGATGCACTTAAAATTCGGGCTTGGAAAGATGCAATGTCAGAAGAATACAGATCCATAATGAAGAATGATCTGTGGGATATTGTTCCTAGACCCAAGAACAAATCCGTGGTATCATCAAAATGGATATTCAAAATTAAACATGCTGCAGATGGTAGTATTGAGAAACATAAAGCCAAATTTGTAGCCAATGGGTTCACTCAAAAGGAAGGAATAGATTATGAGGAGACTTTTGCTCCTGTTGCTCGATATTCCTCGGTTAGGGCAATTATTGCCATTGCAGCTTCCAAAGGTTGGAAAATCCATCAAATGGTTGTTAAAACTGCATTTCTAAATAGAGAAATTGAAGAGGAAGTGTATATAGAGAAACCTGAAGGATTTGTTACAAAGGATCAACAATCATGTGTGCAATCTTAAGAAAGCTTTATATGGGCTCAAACAAGCTCCTCGAGCTTGGTATGAAAGGATTGATCATTATCTTCAAAATCTGGGATTTTCAAAGAACGGTGCAGATCCTAATCTCTATTTCAAGATATCAGATGGATACGTAGATGATCTCCTAATCACAGGAGAAGAATACCTTATAGCAGATTGCAAGCAAGACCTTGCAAAGGAATTTGAAATGAAGGATCTAGGCCTTCATTATTTTCTTGGTTTAGAAGTGTGGCAACAATCTCATGGAATTATAGTGAATCAAGGGAAATATACAGTTGATCTTATAAAAAGATTCGGTATGATGGATTGTAAACTAATGTCCACACCTATGAAAAAACCAACCTTCTCAAGTTGAGAGAAGCTATGGCTAGTTCTGAGGTAGCAGATGCTAGTCTACACAGACAGATCATTGGATCTCTTATCTATCTAGTTAACACTAGACCTTATATCTGTTATGTTGTTAATGCCCTAAGTCAGTTTATGGTAGAACCTAAACAATTGCATATGAGTGCAACTAAGCATATTCTGAGATATATTCGTGGGACCATTGAGTATAGTCAATTATACAAAAATGTAAAACTAGAACTTCATGTTTTTACAAACTCGGATTGGGCAGGGTGCATTACAGACTAAAAGAGTACATCCGGATGTTGTTTTACCTTGGGATCAGCTATGATTTCTTGGTTCACCAAGAAACAAAATTCTGTTGCTCAGAGTTCAACAGAAGCAGAGTATATTGCAGCTTCTCTTGGGGCTAGAGAAGCCATTTAGTTAAGGAAACTCATTGTGGGACTATGTGGACAACCTATGGAACCTACTGTTATTTATTGTGACAATCAGAGTTGCATTAAACTTGCTATTAACCCCGTGTTCCATAATAGGTCCAAACATATTGAGATTCCTTATCACTATGTCAAGGACATGGTGGAAGGAAGGCCATTCAATTGGAATATGTATGTACTAATGAACAAACTGCAGATATTCTCACCAAACCCTTAGCAAGGAACAAAATTGAACATTTCAGGAATAGACTTGGCATGGTGAAGATATGAGTTTGTTGTACTAACATCTCTTTTATGTTTTAGAATTCATCTCTTCGTGGCAAAGGTTATATGAGGTCTTAACCTTGTATATATTGAATAGAAGGTTCATCTATGAATAGATTGTAACTGTTAATATTGTAGCCTTTACGGCTAAGATAAATTGGACATTTGAGATTAATAATAAAATATTATTATTAACACCCGTAAGTTATTTTACTTGTGCGATTTTATAATAATACGGATATTATTATAAATGCAAGTAATAATAATATATATATGAATTAACAATTAATTGAGGGCCCAAAGTAGGCCAAGTCGGCACTCTTAGAGGAGGCTGCATAATTGTTATAACTCCATATATATATTGGTGCGATTCTAGGGAAGAAGGCATCAAAAACATAACATGCTCTTCTTCCCTCAAGAATAAATAAGCAGTGATTTGTTCTTCCATTATATGGTGCGAATTTAGCCTTGGAATGCAAGATATTTTCACAGCAATCTACATGCGAATTGGAGCAGCAAGTAGGGCGATCTTTGAGACGATTTGGAGCAGCAATATAATACTTGTCATAAATTGCTATTACTTGCCAAGGATCGATATTTACCCTACCTAGGGTTTGATCACCATTCAACATAATTTGAAGGGCAGAATTTGCATAATTTGGAACTCGGATTCAACCACATAAAGGGCTGCAATTTTGGACCTATGTAGATGCAATTACATATCACGTCAACATTAGAGTTGCAGATCTAAAACAAGGGCAGACTTGTCAAGGAAAATTGGTGTACAAAATTGGTACTATCCTTCCATCTTTCTTAGTCAATTTTATCTATATATTGTTTCAGTTTTAAAAGCCATCTATAGATTGTATTTTCCTTGCATAGCTCTGAAAATATCAACATGGTATCAGAGCCTAGGTAGAGGAAAGATCATATTCAGATTTTAGGGAGAACAGTCTCAAACTTTTAAGACTTGAAACATGGAAAATCCAGCCCTATATTCAGCCTTGTCTACCCAAACCTCTAATAAATACTCTTGGGTTATTGATAGCGGAGCTTCAAATCACCGGGTTCCGGGAAAACTTTGATTCATTTTCAGAAAACATTAAGGAAGAAGTTACCATAGGAGATGATACTTCTTATCCGATTATGAGTTTTGGGAATTGCAACATTCAAATAAAGTCCAGCATATCTTTACAACTATCTCAAGTCCTATATGTTCCGGGCATAAAGAGAAACCTAGTTTCAATATCAGCACTTGAGGATAAGGGTTATAAGATTGCATTTATGGATGGAAATTTTTGGCTTGGACCAAAAACTCAACCTTGAAACAAGCCTACACCATAGGGTTAAGACATGGGTGTCTTTATAGACTTGATACTATTTCATATCAAGCCTTAATGGTTGAATCAATTAACTCATGTGATTTATGGCATAGGAGGATAGGGCATCTAAATTTCCAAACATTATCTTCTATGGATGAATTTGTAGTAGGTTTCCCTCATTTATCTCCTAGACATGGAGTATGCAAAGGTTGTCCATTAGGGAAAAATATCAAATCATCTTTCCCTAGTAGTCAAAGCAAGACTAAAGAAATATTGGAGATGGAACATTCCGATCTTTGTAGACCCATGTCCGTACCATCTATTGGTGGATATCTTTATTACATCATCTTTGTAGATGACTTTTCTAGAAAGACTTGGATATACTTTCTTAAAAACAAGGAATCTATCGAGTGGGTAAAAACTGCGGTGGGGAAAATCCTATAGGTGTGCAAGTGGATCCTCATAAGATCCAAGTCATTCTAGATTAGTCGCTACCTACTACATTGACATGATTGAGAGATTATCTTGGACTATGCAACTGATATAGGAGATTTGTCAAAGGATTCTTTCAACTTGCTGCACCTTTAATAGTTTTAAGAAAATGTCTTCGAATGGACTGTAGCTACTCAAAGCAATTTTGAAAAACTCAAATGGGTATTGAGCTTCTACTTGGTACTTGTTATACTTGATTTGTCTCTTTTGTTTGTGGTAGAATTTGATGGCTTGGGAGAGGGAATAGGAGCTTCTCTCATGCAGAAAAGACACTTGATAGCATTTGAGAGCAATACAATTAAATTACTTAGAAACGACTTACTCCATTTGTGAGAAGAAAATGGCTATTATGCACATATTAGAGAAGTTCAAGGTGTACGTAGTTTGGAAAAAATTTGTTGTAAAGACTGAAAATAATAGCTAAAAACTTTTCTTGAACCAACATAATTTAAATGGTCACCAGCAGAAGTGGGACATAAAGATAAAGTCTATGATTTTGATATATAATCAATGAAAGGGAAGAGAAAAGTTGTTGCTAATGCTCTTTCTAGGAAGCCTAGTGTATGCTTCCTTTCTACAGTTTTAGCTGATCTGAAAGGATATATTTCAGAGAAGTATTCTAAGAACAATTTTTCCACTAACATCGTTGATGAAGTGGTAAAGCATGATAGGTACAAGGTGGTAGATGGACTCATCTTGTATAAGAATTGAGTCTTTTTAGTTCTCGAGTCAAAGATGAAGGAAAATATATTAAGGGCAGTTTATGATGTGCAATTGGAAGGGCACCCGGGATACTTGGAGACAAATAGGTAGTTCTGAGAGATATTTCTGTGGAAAGGCCTCAATGAGGACATCTTTGGGCATATGAGAGCACTACATGCCAGCAAATGAAAGGATAGCATGTTTTCCTAGCAAGTCCTTTTCAACCCTTGACCATTCGAAATCAGAAGTAGGATAGCACATCCATTGATTTCATTACTAGACTCCCATGGGTGCAAGCTAAGAATTGTGTATATGTTTTTGTAGACTGGTTGACAAAATATGCACATTTTTTGTCATATCATTGTACTTCAAGGTTTGACTAGTGGAGGAACAAATTTCTACTATGGGTCCCTTCCTCTCGTGATAAACTTTTAATTTGAATCCGTTCCCTGGCTCTTTAATTGGTCTGTAGTTAGGAGTGGTGAGGTTGATTGCTCTGTTATGACCCACTTCCCTTACTTTATTGGGTCACACGCAACGAACTTTGAACTTCCTAGGCTTAATCTTTTTATGACTGCTGTATTTTAAAACTAACTATCTCAGCCAGGAATTCATTCGCTGGAGGTGTTTATCATGAAAAAACTTCCATCATTGTTGGGCCACCTCTGTTGCCCACTATGGCATCATCCGTCGTTTGTCCAATTTTGTGAGGTTGAAAAGACGTTCATTCAAGCTCTCCGCATCGCCCAAACGGTTCTCCCCTACTATCCTTAAGCTTGGTATGGTGTACTCTGTTGCCACTAGTGATTCCTTCCCATACATTAATAAGAATGGGTTGTGTCCAGTTGTGGCCTTGTGCGTGGTCCAGTAAGCAAATAGTACAACCAGGAGTCTCTCTTCCCATTCTTCCTGCTCCACTCCACATGACTTGTATATAATTGACACCAACACCTTACTCGTAGACTCTGGTTGTCTATTGGCTCGAGGGTAGTTGTGATGTCCCCGATTTAGCAGGTGTTTGGGGACATGTTTGTTAGCCCATCATTGCGACCCTCGTGGGCTAATGACTAGATTTGGGGGTCTCTTGGTAAGAACTTACTATTTATAGTAAGTATTCTCCTGTCAGTTTCCATTTGTGGCAGGGTGTCCGAGCAGTTGACTTGTCGGAGCAAAGCAGTTGGTTTAGCTTGGTTTGATTATTTTATTAATTAATTGAGCATGGCTTAATTAATTATATCTTGGAGCCATTTATTAAGTCAAGTCATTAATTATTAATGATATTCTTTTGACTTTGGGTTTGGACATTAATGAATGTGGGCTTATATTTGAATACGATAAATTTGAATATTAAAATTTCTATGTCATAAGCTTGTGTTGTGAGGTTTTCACACCATCGCCCCATTGTAAATGGGGACCCCCTTTTTTGCAAGCAGTAGGAGTAGTGGTCTTAGGTAGTCTTTGTTGGCGACAGTTTTCAAGCCCCTTGGTCTGGCGAGTGAAGTTTGGGAGTTGGTTTTGGGCGATTTTGGCCTGCTGGGAAGTCAAGTCTGTCAGGAGCATGGGCGAGAGTTGTGCTAAATCTTTCAGGAACATGGGATAAAAACCAAAGGATTTGTGATGAAACAAGTTTAAACCCTCTGAGAATCCTTGTTCCGGCTTCAATTCGATCTTAGAAAGTCGAAATAGATTGTGGGAGGTAGCTCTGTTGAAGGCGTGTTGAATCCTGAAATTTGGCTAAGTCCTAAAATATTCTAAAAACCCCCAAAATCTAGAATCTGCACCTTAACTCCTATGAAGCTGAAACCTATCTCAAACATTCTGGAAGGTATTTATACAAATATAACTTAAAGTATAAGAAATTAAATTAAAACAGACTTATATTTAAATGTTATATTTGTATAAATTCTCTGCCCCTGAACTGAAAAATGACTAAGTACAAAGTGCAAATCACTGTGTCCAAGGTCTGGGCGGATTCTACCCAGCCCTTGGACATGGTGTCCATGACACCCCAAATTTCCGCCAGCCCTTTACTCATGAATTTACCCCCCATTTGGTTGAGGGTGGAGGTTTGATTGTTAACAAGGCTATGTTTGATGAAGAAGAGCAATGTTTGATGCTTGGGGGCAAGTTTTAGGAAATTCTGGACATGGCTGTCCATGACACCCCAAATTTCCGCCATGATGCAATCTCAGGCCAGCGCTCTTTCCTCTCCCCCCCATTTCCACCTTCTTGGCTAAGGTTTGATGAGTGGAATCCATGGTGAGAAGTAGAAGTTGTTTGTTGCCAAAGCCATGAAGTTGAAAGGGAAGTTTGTGATGTTTGGATTGGGGACATGTTTTGGAAATTTGCTGTCCAAGGTACTGGCGGATTGCGCCCAGCCCTTGGACATCATGTCCAAGGTGCCTTGGGATTCCGCCCAGCCCTTGGATGATGGTGTCTTGCCTCCCTTTGGGTTGAGAAGGTGAAGTTTGATTGTTGACAAAGGCATGTAGCTTGGAGCAAGGAGTTGTGACATGGTGAAGTGTTTGAATGTTGGAAGGAAG
>MU228359.1:812699-824189 GCA_018584345.1 Thuja plicata | reverse complement strand
GAAAATTTGCAGACCAAATGACTACAAATTGCTCCAATATGGAAAAGTAGAAGAATCCTCAAATCAGCTTGTCAAAATGAATGCCCAAGCCCTCTATTTATTTACTTTCCTAAGAAGTTGCTAAGAATTTCTAGAAACATCCATTATAAAATCCCATTATAATGCACTTTTATAATAAAATAACTTTATAAAATAAAAAGTGCAATCTCAACTTAAAATTATAACATGTGGGCCCCGCATAACACATAATAATAAAATATAAATAAAATAATATCTCCAAGAGCATAGTAAGCCATCCAATTCCCAAATAAACGCCAGAATGACTCTCTCATCACAACCACCAGTCTATGAGAGTACGTGATAGACTGATCCAGCACACAAAATGATTTCAGCCAAAATGGGGACATTACATATATATCTAGATCAGCTTGTTTGGTTTGTTTACTCATTAGATGCACCTGCTTATTGAATTTTGCAAAAAAAATGAATTTTTAATTAAATTTAAGCAAGTTTTAAAGTTCCCGATATTTTCCCGATAAGTTTTTGACTTATCTCCGATATTTTCCGATATTTCTTTTTTGCCCTCAGCGATAAGTTGCCAATACCGATATTTTGAACTATGAGCTTGAGTATATTACCAACAGTATGTATGTACTGGTGAATCCCAGATTTGGGAACCTAATTGAACCTTGCACTGCCACTTTTTATCTAACATAGCGCAATTGCTTCTACTTAATGAAGAACCATCTAAAATAATATCACCAAAATAATCATTAGCTGAATAAAAAACAATTTCATATATAAATAAATTATAATCTAAGATTTTTAAATCTAGTTAACTATGACTAAATTATTGCTATAATCTTATTGCTTTCAAATACAGATGGGAATAAAGATTTCATAATGATTAGTTTAATATTCATGTTATTCTTTCAAGTCAGTTATCACAGTTGTTCTCTTTGTTAAGAATGTGCAGCAAGTTCTTTTGAGAAATGTTATTTTCTCATACTATAGCAGGAACACATTAGCACACTTTCATACATCACAAATGTCAATAGAAACAAGCTACCTCAAGAAAGTGTCTCCGTGCTTCTTCAACTCCATATAATTGAGCTTCACACAGGAAACACCAAATTGATTCTTCAGTATCATTGGGATTAGCTGCAACATCATCTCTAAACTGCTTAGCTCCTTCTTCATACCTGAACAAACAAAAAGGATAATAAGCACAAGTAATAAAATAAAATTGATTGACCCAGCAGTAAATTAAACTCACAATCTTTTAATTATAGATGAAAATTTAACACAACCTGTTCAGATAGTATAAGGATAGTCCACGCTGCCAGAGATCTAGCAAAAACAAGCAATAAACAAGTATTATGCAAATTTAATTCAAGCAAAAATCTATTACAACCAAATGATATTTTAACAGACTAATATTCAGATGAGACTTAGTGACAAGGCATCAGGTGTCCATGTTTTAACCATGCCCAAAGGACAAAATTTTGGATTTCAAAATACAATTCCCATTCACAACCAGTCTCTATGTAAAATGAGTTTATGTTAGACCTAATCAGTTCAACAGTGATCAGAAAATTGATTCAAAAATTTGTTTGTCTATGCACATTATGAGGAATTTCTCTAAGAAATACATGTGCAAACAGAGCTCACAGCTACTCTGCTTGGTCCCTTTAAATTTGATCTTGCAGGATAAGAGAAAATGTTTAAGTGAATAAGAACACAATTTGCTATTTTCCCCTCCCCTATGAATTCTCAAAGATCATAAGCAAGACCCTGTCATGCTAAGTTGTGCATTTTTCTATGGGAAAACAATACTCAACACTAATAATTATTGCTTAATGCAAAAGGGTAGGTAAAATAACTTCTTGGGTTTGGTTCATGGATGAATGAATTTGGAGATTTTTAATTCTTATTGCACTGATTAATACCTTAGAAACATAAAATATAATAAAATTTTCAAAATAGATCTAAGGTAAAATAGTTTTTGATAAGATAGATGGCAAGTTACTTTAAAATAGGTTCAAACTATTTGATTTTCAGTCAGGAACATATGACATAACGAAAATAAGTAACACAATCCTATGTGAATTGAAACTAAGTTTACTTTGCAAAAATTCTAATAACTGCCCTCTTTCGTTTTCAAAAATATGTTAGCTTTCAACTGGAATGAATCGTAAAACATATTTTCCAAAAAGGATTGAGGGTGGTTATTACAGTGGTATCCATAGTTGAAAAACTCAGACTCGGCAATAACTCGGCAGTCCCAAAAAATTTAAAAGCTCGGGACTCGCCAAAAACTCGGCGAAATATCAGCAATAAATTGGCACTTTATTGAACATTTGAAAATATATAATTTTGTGATATTGCTATCAGGATTCAATTGTGTAGTTTTAGTCAAACTCATTGACCCATGTTTCACGAGTAGTGGTTCACAAGAACCCATCTCTCATGAGAATGAATGGAACCCTTAGCACTCATTGCATCTAGGTGATGCTCACAGAGGTGAAGCATCAAGACTTCCCGGGAGGTCACCCATCCCAGTACTACTCCAGCTCAAGCGAGCTTAACAACAGAGTTTTCGTCCAAGGTTAGACCCACTTAGTACTCATTGCATCTAGGCGATGCTTAGAGGTGAAGCACCAGGACTTCCCTAGAGGTCACCCATCCCAATACTACTCCATCTCAAGTGTGCTTAACCACGGAGTTTTCCTCCAAGGTTAAGCTTAACCTCCCGGGAAGTCTCAGTGCTTCACCTCTGTAAGCATCACCAAGATGCAATGAGTGATAAGTGTTCCATTCATTCTCATGAGAGATGGGTTCTTGTGAACCACTACTCATGAAACATGGGTCAATAAGTTTGTCTCAAAAACTACACAGTTGAATCCTGATAGAAATATCACAATTTGACTTGCGGTGCAAAATATCTCCTACTTATCAATATATAATTTCTTAAAATATTCTTAAAAAAACACATATACACCAGATTTGTAGAACATATACTGACTTGAAATTTTCATCATACATAAATCAAAGTTTTAAGTTAAATAAATAGCAATTAAAATTTAGCAAATCAGCATAAAAGTCATATATCAAAAATCAAGTGCAACATCTAAATAAAATTGAGTTCAATACATATCGAAATCCAACTCCACAAAACAACTACAACCTATGAATACATATTGAGTTCAAGTTTCAATATCAATAAAAACTATAAATCATAAATTGCGTCTACGACTAAAACTCAAAAGAGATTGTTGTCGCTAGGTGGGTGGTGTTGAAGTAGTTGCAGCATCCTCAATAGGTGCCTAAATAGGTACCTCATCCATAGTAATAGGTGCCTCAACATAAACCTCAGCTGTATAACCAAGCTCACGTGCAGTCACTTTTGCTTCCCAGTCATCTTCCTCCATCTCCAACTTGGCTAGGTAAATAAAGGATCCACATCCACATCATCACCATCATGAGTAGCAACCCAATCTACTGAATATGGATCAATGTCATCCAAGTCAAGTGCTTCATGTGAAGCCTTCCCTTGCACCTTTTCATGCAATTGAAAGGTTGTACCACACATAAACAAGGTCATTCAAGCGTTGTTGAGTCAACCTATTGTGCTCTTTTGTGTGAATGGCCTCAAAAATACTCCAATTGCACTCACAACCAAAAGCAATACAAGGCTGCGATAATATGCAGATGGCAACCTTTTGAAGATTAGGCGTTTTGGCACCATAATCTTCCCACGAAAAATCTGCAAGGATAAATAATGTCATAAAGATTTCAATAAACAAATAAATAGTAAAATAAAATTAAAAAAATGTTTTTTTTACTTGGCTGCAAGGTGTCTCTCCTACTTTTGCAATCTGGTGAAGAAAACAATGGCCCCTCTACCTTCTTAAAGCTCTGTAACTCATCAAGTATTAGGTCTCGAAGGTGCTCATCATCAACTAATCTCCGAACACATGTGTCCAGGCCAACCTTAACCTCTGCATCTTCTCTAAAAGTTTTGGAGAAAAAAACTTGGGGTTCAAGTTGTAGGAAGTAGCATGAATATGCTGGTGGAGTTGTCGGTTCCACCTCCAATCGTTTATGCACCATATGGTTCTATATTTGGTCTCAATTGACTCATACAAGCATTGAAAGGCCTCTTTGGCCCTATCCATGGCCTCATATAGTTACCTCAAGGGGGTTTTATCCCCATCCACCATTCACGGAACCCTCACCAATGATTCTGACACCTAGACATTAAAAATTTAACAAAATCAGCGAATTGCAATATTAGAAAATAATAAATTAAATAATAAATCATCAATCAAGGTTTGAAAACTTACATTGATTATCTCCTCCATCATCTTGGGAAATCTAACATCAAAAATGGCCTTTACAACCTTCTCTACTTTAGGCTTCTTGGAATAAGGACTCTCCAACCATCTCTCAATCAAAAACATCCACTTCAGGTTGAGCAATGTAGCTAATATGCTCTACAAGGTGAGAAAAATCGTAGCAAAGCATGTGACCCCCAATCGCATGAGATCCTTACAATCAGTATGCTCTCTCATAAGACTCACGACCCATGTGTGGTTGTAGATGCACTTTGTGATATTCCTTCCATCTACAACCACCTTCTCCACCCAAATTAGTTTCCCTATGTCCTCAAGGAGAAAGTCAAGACAATGGACAGTACAAGGGCTCCAAAATAATGTTGGAAACCTAGCTATCAGAAGTCTATCAGCTGCCACATATGCAGCTGCATTATTAGTCACAATATGGACGACATTATGCACTCCCACTTCCACCACCACCTTATCCAACATGTTGCACAAAGTATATTTTTTTCAATTGATTGGAGGCATCAACTGATTTTAAAAATACTTATTGTCCCCCTAAAGAAACTAGAAGTTGATGAGCGTCCTATTTGTGTCATCTATCCACCCATTGAATATAAAGGTGCAGTCATTCTTTTCCCAAATTCTCCTTTGGTCTTCCACAAGTCAATGAGTATTTTGGACCTCATCCTACAACAACGGCCCATTCACCTCATAACGACTCGAGGCCTTGAACCCCTTACTTGACATAGTTATTGCAGCGACCAACTGATCCCAATACAGACTACATAGAGCATTGAAGGGAATATTGTTGTAGTACCAAAATCTAGCACCTGCCAACTTTGTCTCATGTTGCATCTATTTGTTCCATGTCATGCCTTGCAATTAAGGTTGAGCACCAGGAGTGTTACGTGGAACCTAAAACTCTAACATATGCCCGCCCACATTTCCCGATCCTTTGTATTTGTGGCCCAATGGAAGAAGCCCCCACACCTGTCTGCAACCCTGTAGAATTGAAATTTGCCATTGGGGCTGCCATTGCCTCTATTGTCCTCCTTTTTCTGCCTTCTTTTGCGCATATGTTTCAAGGCTTGCTAATGCCTCCCTCGTAGCCTCTTCAGGACAAGTACCACATGGTCTAATATCATGGCATTCAATCTTTACAATGATATATTTGAGCTGACTTATGCCCCTAGTCATTTGCTTAGTGCAATGGTTACAAGTGGCATCTCCTCGATTTGCTCCTGGTGTCTCATGTTTCCAACAACTGTCTCTCTTTCTGCCACCAACCATTTTCCACAATTACTGGCACTACAAGTCTGCAAGCGCAAGGATGAAGGGTCATAAATGTGGGACAAAAATTCACAAATAAATTAAATTCTACCTCATAAAATACACAATTCATTTCTCATCTTTTCCTCTTTTCAATGATTAATGGTGATTTACAAGTTCACTCTTTCTCTTATCTAGAAACACACACCCACCCTCTTTTAACTAATTGAGGATGGATTGTTTTTTAAATTTTTATCATGGCACTTTAGAGAGGACAGCTTGCAGAAGTAAAATCTTCATGTTGTATCTAATTTTGATACAATATTTGTAATTCACACTTTTCTTTTGGCATTACAGTAAGCTCTTTTGTTTAAAAAATGCAATGCAAGAAAAAGATACAACAAATCAATATCAAATAAACTACACAGACTCACAGAGCAAGATAGTAAATATAATATCCTAAGTTGTTCTTCTTCTTTGTCAAAAACTTAATGAATTATACCTCCCCTTCTTTTTTGAATGCTTGTTATATTCATAATCCAAATAGATATGTCACTTTTTTTGTTGCCCTTCTTTGTTGTTCGTGCTGCCAAAAGACACTTTGGTAAACATCAGATTATGATTAACAAGTTATGCTAATAGGTTGTGATAATATCAAGGACTGTGTCGTACATTGATACATTGGATATATTGACATTTGGTAGTGTACTGGTTCAGATTGATTAATAGGTTGATGAATTGGTTTAGGTTGATTTGGCTCAGGTTGATGGCATTGTTCATTCATACAGGGTCAGATATACAGTTTGATGCTATTGATGCTATTAGTTGAGGTTGATAGTTTTGTTCATTTGGAACAGCAGGTATATTCACTTACAATGATGCATTTGAACAGGTGTACTTGATTGACAATGCCACACAGTGATACATTTGTGAAATTAAAAAACTTGAAAAGGAAGCCATAGTGCAGAAAGACCGAACTCAAATGGATACTGGTAATCTGATTCCCAGAATTAGTGAATTAGAAAACCAAGTTTCAAGTCTAAAACTACGACTTGAGGAAAACAAGAAGATTATTGAAGGAACTCAGGAACAGTTAAAAAGTAAGGAAAAAGAATGTTATTCTCTAGAAGCAGTTTCTTTGAGGAAAAATTATGTTATGTATAACAATAGTGATAATGTCTCAAGCAAACAAAAAGACCACAAAGGAAAGAGTGGTCTAGGGTTTACGAAAGGATAATGTCCAAATTCTGAAAATCATATTGATGCTACAAAAGACAAATCCATTGATAAAAATGGTAATGGTTTGCACTTTGTTGGCCATTGTTTCCAGTGCAGTCAATATGGCCACAAGGCAAATGAATGTAGGACTATGTCTAAGGAAGGGCCTAGTTTTGTAAATGGAAGTCTCTTTAATTACTTGAAAAAATTCAAGTGTTTTAATTGTCGAAATTTTGGGCATATGGCAAAATTTTGCAAGCTTACTTCTGCAAAGCAACAGACCAAGACAAATAAAATTTGTTCTAAAACTAACAAAACAAAATTAGTCTAGAAACCAAAGCAAGCTAATGTAAAGGCCGAAACAATGACTGTCCAAACAGCCCAAAATAATCAAATAGAGGATCTATGGGTTGTAGACAATGGGTGCTCTCATCATATGACTGGTGATAAGAGCAAGTTCGTTGAATATGAAGAATACACTGGTGGTACTGTCAGATTTTGCAATAATTCTTATATTCTGATAAAAGGAAAAGGCGCCATATTTTTGGATAGTATTACTCATGTGAATGATGTCTATTATGTAGAAGGTTTGACTCACAATCTTCTCAGTGTAAGTCAGATCTGTGACAATGATCTCATAGTTACATTTACTGCTTAGGATGTCAAATCATTGAAAAGTCTAGAAAAACTATTGCAGCGGGTATTAGAACTGAACGCAATGTGTACAACCTGAAAAACATCACCAACAGTGAAAAATATGATGAAACTTGTCTTGTAGGACTAGTTGTGGAAAATGCAGAATCAAAAGTTGAACAAGAGATAAACAGTGATCAGATAGATTATATTGACTTTGAAGGTGAATTGATTTGTGCTCTCAAGGAGATAAAGAAACTAAGAAGGAAAGTTTACAAACTAGAAAATCAAATTTTGGAAGGAAATGCAAATTTGCTTAATCAGGTTAAAAATGCAGTTGAAACTGTTATCAATCTAAGAAGACAACTTAAAGAGAAGAAAATGATTGAGGAAACTCTTCAGAAAGAATTAATATTCAAGACAGAAATTGGGAGTTATCCCATTCTCCTTTTCTTCCTAAAAAGGTGGTTTGGTTTCAGGATGAGCTTTGTCCTTCATTCTTGTGAAACTAATTATGATTTGAAGGAATTCTTCTATGTGCTTCAAGGGGTTACATATTACTTGAAGTAGTTGCTTGCATCTTTTAGTATTATTGTGGTGATCACGGTCTACTATATCAAAATGACATTAAAAAGTATCACAAGATTCTTGACTCAACAAACCTTATTCTTATATAGTTACTTCTCTAAACTTAAAATGTTACAGCAGAAAAAGTTGGTTGTAATGGATTACTTGTCATTTTCTTTGACGGAAAATTTATGCAAGATTTGTCATTCTTGTCTATCATAGCATGACTTGTGCAATCACTTTAGTTTGACAATGATTCCTTAAAGAACTCATGATATGTTGCGCTATATACAGTACATGATTTTCCTGACTTTGATCAGGACCAACAAGGTGTACTAGCATGTTCTATGGTATCCAGGAAAGTTTTGTTCCTTATATTTGAAAAGGACTTATTAGTACTTGAAGATTTGCTAAGTGTTCAAGAGACACTTTCAAACTTTGTACTATGTCTCTGGGAGATGATAAGATAAGATAAGATAAGATAAATCTATTAATGTCCAACAAAAGACCAAAAAGGGTCAAAAGGACTGCCAAGTACATCAATAAGGGCCTGCCCGCAGCATAGACACCAAACGGTGCCCAAAGAAGAAAGCAACAACGAAAAATAAAAACAGAAAGAAGGATCCAATGGAAAAGTGAAGAAAACCTCCCATGCCCAATTAAGGGATCCAAATTGCCATGAAGAACTTCCGAACGGAAGGATAAGCAATAGGACCAGTCTGAATCATGGGCCGCCTCAGAGTAACCCTAGATGAGGATGACTACTGTCGAAAAGTGTCCATCCTGGGTCTCACAAATCTGGAATAAGTGGTGGACCCAAGCTGACGCTTGGTACCACGTGCTGAATGAATCCCTGTGAAGAAGGAAGTAATAAGCTGACAAGGTGGAGGTGTCGTCGAATGTTGGTGTTGAAGTGTGTGCTCCGGAAGCCTTAGGGTTTCCTGAAAGTAAAGGGGCAGGGCATGTTTGGTCTGTATATCTAAAGGTGGAGAGCGACCACGCCTCCCTAAAGAGGCAATAGAACCTCCACCTAATCTCGTAATATAGAGGACAACGAAAGATGAAGTGCTCCTCAGACTCCACCTCCCCAATGCTGCAAAGATAACAAATCCTGTGCACTCTATCAATATGATGTTTGGTCTCGCATTAAAGCCAATGTGAGCCAACTCTGAAGGAGCCAGGGGGGATCCTAAGGGAATGTGTCCAGTGGTGGGATAAGTAGGAAAGGTGAACAATGAGTTTGTATTTCAGATCCAAAAATTTCTTTGCATAGAAGGCCATCTTAGGGTGAAGGCCCATGTGGGGATTAATCCAAATAGTATGAATGAACTGCCTATAAATGTCATCTCTGATGCACCTATTCAACTCCTGGCGGGGGGGGGGGAAGAAGATGGGGGGGNCATCAAGAGAATACTAGAAGGGAGGGAGGCGATCCATAGCAATCCCAATAGACCCAAGTAGGGTTGAAGTCTCAGCAAACCATCCGCGAGCCCAACTAGAAGAATCAGTAGAGATAGTGAGACTCTGAAGAACAGTAGGTAAGGAAGGGGTATCAGTGACACGCCTTACTCGAATCAGCAAAGCCCTGAATGCGGTGAAGGTACCAGACCAGATCAAATATGGCCTCAAGCCTAAAGGGACACGCCCCAAACTCTACAAGAATAATGTTGTGTGGGATGGATTGCGCACTGGATGATTCGCCGGAGGAGGAGAGTCTGAACTCGCTCAACAGAGGCCCTATCAAAATCCAACAAAGGACCCAAAACCACCAAACCATAGAGGACAATAGGTCTGATAAGTGTTTCCATAAGAGTCATATTGGACAAGGTATCCTGGAAATGGTGCTGGAAAAACACTGTCGCTTTAGGAGGGCTAACGAACCATACCCCTTAGTTATCCATGGTTGAAGGGCGAGTCTCATGGTAAACAGTGGCCCAGAAAACTTAACCCCTAGATATATTTAGGAGGACGATATCTCCACCTCAACACCCATGAAGAAGAAATGGAGGTGAGAGGTTTTACGAACGTTGAAGACCATCACCTTGATCTTCCCCAAATTAACTATCAACTGCCTCAACTCGCAAAAGGACGCAAGACCGTCCAATTGTCTCTGTAAACCCTTCGGAGAGGAAGCTAAAAGAACAATATCATCCGCAAATAGCAGAATAGAAATCAAAACCTGGTGAAGAAGGCAACCGTCCCCAGGTAGAATGTGGCCATGAAGATACCTCTCTAGCTAGATACCGAAAAGAGTAGGCAACAAGGGGCAACCTTTCTTAACCCCGATGGTGCTCCTGATGAAGTCTGAAAATCCAGAAGGGGTCTTGAGACGACCCAAAACCGTGTCGTAAAGTCTCATGATAGCCGCCTAAAGAGTATCTAAAATACCGATATCCCGAAGCCTCTGAAAAAAGGGTCGTCCTCGGGACAAAATCAAAAGCTTTGTGGAAGTCCACAAAGCAGCAGTACACCTTCGAGGAGCGATAACACGCCTCCTCAATAATGCCTCAAAGAGTCAATATGTGATCCATAGTCTGATAAACCGGTCTGAAACCTACATGGCCCTTGGCACAGATGTGATGGTGATCCAACTCTCGATAGAATAATATGAAGAGTCGTGGCATATAGCTGGGAGAAAGTGTGTCCAACCATGATGGTCCTGTAATTATTTCGGTCCAACGTAGGACCTGCCTTGTGGATCGAATGGATGATGTTGTGCACCCAAGAGGGGGGGAAGCCTGTGCAAAAAACAAGGTTGAAGAGATCAGCTAGATAGGACCCCAAAACTGTGAGGTCGTACTTGAAGAGCTCTGCCTGAAAACCCTCCTCATCAGCTACCTTGCTAGAGTTCATAGCTTTGACCGCCTCCCTGATAGTGGTATTGGAGAAAACGTGACAGTGAGGGGGGGTGCGACATGGAAAGGGTGTTGATCGAGGACGTCATAAAGCGCAGAGGTATGTGAAACCAGTGAACCATAATCAAGCTTAGGGGGGAAGGGGGGTATGGCAAGGGAAGAGTGTATGCCAGAAAAATTTTGGGGAGCTGTGGAGGGAGGCAAGCAGGGTATGTCTGCACTGAGAAACGTGAAGACACTTCTTATGGCGAAGAGGCTGGTGATAGGTCTTCAGAGAGGTGTACGAAGGGTGGTGGAGCATGAAGGTCAATCGCAGGGTCCAATGAGAGGCCTTATAGTCCTCATCATACCATTTGTTCATAGGGCATGTGTTCCTAGGCCTGGGAGAGATGAGCTGGGGAGTGGAGAAATGAGGGAAGGAGGACATGGCAGCCTCCCATATGGCTGTAGAAAGACGAGAGAACATAGCAACTACGCACCCCAAAGTAGAGAAGATGGGATAAGGGGGAAGAGCCCGTCTGAGATGGTGGGCAAGTATGTCGGGATCACTGTCGTCAAATCGTATAACGGTGTAGGGAGGAGAGACCAGGGGCGCGAAGGGGGGG
>MU228359.1:746485-774459 GCA_018584345.1 Thuja plicata | reverse complement strand
TTTGATATCTTATTATTGTTGCGAATTCCGGTTGGAGTTCTGGTGTGCGCCACTTCGGAAGTGAAAGACCTTCCCTATTTGGCCTATTGCAGTTTCAGTGGGATTCACCCTCACCCTACTCTGTTTGTTCTGCTTGTATCGGATCTGGCAAATCCGAAGTACTCTATTAGTCATAATCTCTTTCTCTGGCAATTGTTTCATATTTGGTACTTTGTTGTTCTGTGCGCCTGGAATCACTAAGTCACTACATCCACCCGAAGATCCTCCATCTGTACTACGTACTACCTTCCTCCATCCGTACTACGTACTACCTTCCTCCATCCGTACTACCCACCATCAGTACTACATCTACCTTCCTCCATCCGTACTACGTACTACCTTCCTCCATCCGTACTACCCACCTCCATCCATACTATGTACTACCTTCATCCATATTATGTACTACCTTCCTCCATCCGTACTATGTACTACCTCCATCCGTACTACCTCCATCCATACTACGTACTACCTTCATCTATACTACCCACCTCCATCCGTACTACATACTACCTTTCTCCATCCATACTACATACTACCTTCCTCCATCCATACTACCCACCTCCATCCGTACTACGTACTACCTTCCTCCATCCGTACTACCTCCATCCATCCGTACTACCCTCCTCCATTCGCACTACCTCCCTCCATCCGTACGGTCTGTGTAGTGCATCCCATCCAGTACGGCCTGCTCCTCCAGTACGCCAGAGTGGTACGCCCGGAGTTAGGAACATTACACAAACCCTGGAAGAAGCAATACAAAAGGCCAAGAAGGTTGAATCAAATTCTACAAAGGAAACAGCTAAGAATGTCTTGACTAAGGTACAACATAGATATGAGGAATCAAGGAAGGATGATAGGGGAAGAAAATGTTATATCTGCAAAGAACAATGGGATACAGGACATCGACGCCAAGGGAGAGATGAAATAATGAAGAAAGGTATGTGTTTTAGGTGCAAAGAACCATGGGAACGAGTGCACAAGTGTGGAAAAAGGAGGCAAGTCCATGGAATTGAAGCAACACAAGATGAAGAAACACCACATAAGAGAACAAAGTATGATCAAGGAGATCTCAATAACATCCAAGCAGATAAAGGAGCAGAAAACCAATGGAGATTTGAGGAGGTCCAGCCCTAGATGTGACAACAAACTAGAAAGTTTGTGTTCGTCAATAATGCAAAAATAGTAATTAATATATTTATGTAAACTTGATTTGTTGTTAATAAACATTTAATGAACTAAATAAGGACATTCTTAGTGAGTGTCAAAATCTTGATTAACGACATTCTTGGTGAGTGTCGAGACATTCTTGGTGAGTGTCAAAACTTAATTTAGACGTTCTTGGTGAGCGTCAAGACTTGATCAAGGCATTCTTGGTGAGTGTCAAAGCTTGATCAAGAGACATTCTTGGTGAGTGTCACAACTTGATTTAGATGTTCTTGGTGAGCGTCAAGGCTTGATCAAGGAAATTCTTGGTGAGTGTCAGAGCTTGATCAAGAGACATTCTTGGTGAATGTCACAACTTGATTTAGATGTTCTTGGTGAGTGTCAAGGCTTGATCAAGGACATTCTTGGCGAGTGTCAGAGCGCGATCAAGAGACATTCTTGGTGAGTGTCAAAACTTGATTAAAGACATTCTTGGCGAGTGTTGAGACATTCATGGTGAGTGACGAGGCTTGATCAAGGACATTCTTGGTGAGTGTCTAAGCTTGATCAAGAGACATTCTTGGTGAGTGTCAAAACTTGATTTAGACATTCTTGGTGAGTGTCAAGGCTTGATCAAGGACAATCTTGGTGAGTGTCGAACCTTGATCAAGAGACATTCTTGGTGAGTGTCAAAACTTGATAAAGACATTCTTGGTGAGTGTTGAGACATTCTTGGTGAATGTTGTAATTCCTAGAAAGGAATTAAGACAGAGATTTTATATCTCAGAAGGTTTGTTCATACAGGAGTTGAGCAACACTTATCAAAGGAGTAAGTGCTACCATAAATCAAGATAAGTTCTTGCTTTTGAATTTTTCTTATCATTTTAAAATTGAATTTGCAAAGAAATATCCTTAGATTCGATAAGTTTATGTTACAAATATATTATCATTCTAATCTCAAGTTGGAATAACTGTTTCAGGAATAAATAAAGATTCTTCCATTAAGGACCATTGTTAAACAAGGCAATATCATAATTGCAAAAGTCACCCACAAAAAATTGGCATTGCTTGAGGGCAAGCAAATTTGGGGAGCACGGACTGTAGTGTCCCCTCTCAAAATAGGATTTAATAATAAATAATAAAAGTAAATAAAATTATATTATAAATTGTACTATTAATATAATAATGAAGAATATTATATATTAATAATATATTAATGAACCAGATATTTCTAGGAAAGATATCCCTCTGAGAGGCAGATGTGATGCTTCTAATTTACCTGTTTCCCGTTCAGTGACGTGATAATATTTCATCAGGTTTTTCTCTGAATAAGATTCTTAATCAGCCTGTCCCTCATTCAGAGTTGACATCAAATCTAAGTTCTCCTAACAAAAATCTTCAGATTGCTCTTGATCAAGAGCCCTCTCTTGGACATTATGTGGTTAATAATTTGAATTCTCAAAAGATCATAGAACAGGAAGATAAGACTCTTAATCGTTATGTCCCTCATTTAGAATTGTCAACAGATCTAAGTTCTCCTTTCAACAAAAAATTTCAGATTGCTCCTGATCAAGAGTTGACTAATAAGATCCAGAACATAACATATAGAAAAAACATATGTCTGGGCTTGTCTATTACGAACAAAGTGATTGAGGCTATTGACACTGATTTAGTCTCTTTTCAGAAAGAAGCTTCAATCCCTATCTCCTAATCCCTTTGAGGTACTTTCTCCTCAGAAAGATATTAAGTCTGAGATGGATTTGACTGAAGTTGGTAGGAACAAGAACTATTGTCCCATCTATCAGACTCCATTCTCCCCTTCTTCTCCATTTCCAACTGGGAAACGAAAGGGTAGGAAACCCAAGAGCTTTAAAATCCAACAAGAGATTGATGTCGGAATTCAATCTACCTTGGTTTCCCCTATTACGAAAGGGAAGTTTGGGAAGTTCAGTCCTCGTATAACTAGGGCTTCAACTACTAAAAGGTGTTTGGAGCAGGAGTTTGCTGGGGAAAAAGTTAGTCCCGAAAACACTCATGAGAAGAGGGGAGAGGAGTCCTCCCCTCGAAGAGTATGAAGGTCCTTTCGTGGAATATTAGGGGCTTAAATGCCGCTAACAAAGGACGCTTAATCAAGCGTCAGTTAGAGAGTGTTAGGTTCAATATTGTTTTGCTTCAAGAGACTAAGCATTCTTTGGCGATGCCTAACAAAAAAATTTCCTCTTGGAATATGGGTAAGTTCTTTGTGGGCCAAGCTACTGGGGCTTCTGGTGGGTTGGTGATTCTTTGGAAAGATAGTAGTGCAGAGGTGGAGCTAGTATCTTTGATACAGTCTTTCTTGGTGGTGTTGGTTAAGAGTAAATATTCGGATTTAAGATTTTGGTTTATTAATGAGTGCACCCACTAGTATCAAGGGTAACGCAGATCTCTAGAAACATTTGTCTGAGATTTGTAGATCTCTTCAGGGGGATTGGGTTGTTCTCGATGGGGATTTCAATGCTATCCTTAATAACAATGAGAAGATGGGGGGCATTATCCCTCCACGACAAGCAGTCTTTGATTTCCAAAATTTTGTTCTCACCAATGAATTGATTGACTGTGTTCCAAAAAATGGTAAGTATACATGGACCAAGAGGAGGAAGGACTTCAGTCATATTGTTGAAAGGCTTGATTGCTTTTTAATTTCCAAAGCTTGGTTGAATTTGGATAATGATACGCTCTCAAAAATTCTTCCATTAACAAGATTTGACCATTTTCCAGTAGTATTTGAAGCATTGGAAGACAGGGCTTCTAGTAAGTCACCATTTAAGTTCAAGCCTATGTGGTTTAGGGACCAAACCTTTTTAACTATGTTAAACATTGTTGGTTGAGTATGCCTTTCTTTCCAGGCTCACGCATGTTTCAGATTTGTAAGAAGTTATAGTTCTTGAAAGAGAAAATTAAGATTTGGAATAAAATTCATTTTAAGAACATTTTTTCAGAGAAAGCTAGGATCGAAAAGGAATTGCAATCACTAAGCGAGCAAGTGATTGGTGGAGGTATGACGAATGATCTTTTTCTTTTGGAAAAGGAACCTAAAAGTGATTTGGAGGAAGTATTACAAAGAGAAGATTTATTGGGAGCAGAAATCTCGCAAAACTTGGTTATGTGATGGTGATAGGAATATGAAATTCTTTCATGCTTCCACAAAAGTTATGAGACAAAAGAGCATAATAGTTTATATTCAAGAAGGCAATCTTTTAGAGGAACTGGATCTAGTTTCTTCTGAAGCGGTTAGGTTTTTCTGGTCGTTGCTAACAATTGAACCTATTACAATTAGTAATTCTATCCTGGATGCTATTCTGACTTGTGTATCGGAAATGGATAATAAGATGGTGATGGATAAGTTCACATTGCAAGATTTGAAAGAGGTGGTGTTCTCCTTGCCTCCTGATAAGGCTCCAAGTCAGGATGGATTCACAGGGCTTTTCTTTCAGAAGTGTTGGGATTTTATTGGAAATGATATTCTTTTAGCTTTCGAAGAATCTAGGAGGAATCGAACTATTTTGAAAGAACTAAATGGTACTTTCATTGCTATAATACCAAAGGTGGACCAAACACAGACTTTTAAAGATTATAGGCCGATAGCTTTATGCAATGTTCTCTATAAATTTTTTACTAAGGCTATTTCTCTTTGTTTGGCTAAAATTATACCCCATATGATTTTTGAAGAGCAAGGTAGCTTTGTTCCTGGTAAGGAGACTCTAGAGGGTGCTATTCTAGCACATGAAATTTTGCACTCATTGTCAATGGAGAAGAAATCGGCCATGGTTTTAAAGCTTGACATGATGATGGCATATGATAAGGTTAATTGGGACGTTCTCTAGGCAGTACTGGCTAGGTTTGGATTCGCTGCTAGTTGGATTAAATGGATTATGTCTTGCATGTCTTTGGCAATGTTCTCAGTCTTGATTAAAGGTTCACCCCATGGCTTTTTTGGGTCATCTAGGGGAATTCGGCAGGGCGATCCTTTGTCTCCTTTTTTGTTTATTATTATGGCGGAAGGAATGAGTAGGGCTATTAAGAGAGCCAACTTGGTTGGGGATTGGAAGGGAATTTGTGTTGGATAGTTGGATGAATCCCACACTCATAATCTCTTTGCTGATGATACCCTTTTGTTTGGTCTTGCGACTATGGAGGAAGCTATGGTTATTGGAAATATTATTAATGATTACTCTTCCTTATTTGGTCAGCTTGTTAAACCGAGCAAGTACAAGGTCTTCTGGATTAATGTTTCCCCCTTGGTGAGCAGGGCCCTGATTGATTTTTGGGGATTTGAGGTGGGATCCTTTCCATGTAGAAATTTGGGTGTTCCTTTTTTTCAAGGGAGCGAGAAGCATGAATTTTGGGGTAAGATTTTGGCATCCATTTCACATCGAATCTTGTTTTGGAAACATAAGTGGCTCACATTATCGGGGAAATTGTTAATGATTAAATTTGTTTTGAATGTTGTCCCCATTTACTTGATGTTCGTTCTGAATATGCCTAGCAAGGTGAAATCATATTTAAAAGGTACATTAAGGACCTTTTTGTGGGCTGAGAATGTCAATAAAAAGGAGAAAATTCCCTTGATGGCCTGGGATAAAGAATGTCTTCCCAAAACTTGTCGGGGAGTTGGGTTAGAAATTTGGATGTGCAAAATAAATCTTTAGGTGCAAAGATGCTATGAAAAATATTTAAGTCTCCTTCTCTTAAGTGGTGTACACTTATGAGGGCTAAATATCTAGATACTTTTGATATTGAGCGGATTTTCACAGTATCAAATCTCCCTAAAGGCTCTAAGATCTGGAACTTTATTAGTTCATGTCGAGATGTTATCCTTCCGCATCTTTCTTGGTTAATTCATGATGGATCTCGAGCTCGCTTTTGGGAGGATTCTTGGAATAATCATCCGCCTTTATCCTCCATTCCTGAATTCTCATCCATTTATGGGGTTTTAAAGGTCCTTTAGGGCAGTAAAGTCAAGGATTATTGGATTTTGGATTGTTTTAATATCACTCCATCTGTTATATGGAAAAGCATTGATTTTATGGATTGTCCTTAGTATATCAAAGATAAATTTGCTGCAGAGTTGAGTAGTAGGATGGTATTATTTTCTCATAAGGGGGATTGAATTGATTTGGACTAAATCAAAATCTGGAGATTATTTTGTCAAGGATGGGTATAATTCTTTAATGCCTGAGAATACCGCTCCTGATTGGCCTGTAAAATAACTTTGAGGGTCGGCATGCCTAACTAAGGCTGGGGCCTTTGCCTGGCTTGCCATTCAAGGCTGTGTTTTGACTGGCATGCGATTGGATAAATTGGGAATTATTGCGGTCTTCTGTGGCTATTTCCTTGAATCTTCTGATCATTTATTCTTGCACTGTCCTTTTGCACAACAGTGTTGGTACTGGCTATTTCAAAAATTAGGATGGTACTCTTCCCTTTGCTCTTCGTTACTTCTCCAATATCAGAGTTGGCCATTGTTATTTTGATCATCCACATTTGCGTGTTTGTGGGATATTAGTCCTCTCCTTATTTGGAATATTTGGTTGGAAAGAAATAATAGGATCTTTAGGAAACAATTTAGTGATTCTTCTCAAATTCTAGATCGTATTGAGAAAAATGCTTCTGAAGTAGCTCTTAGCAACCTTTATAAGACTATGGGTAATAAGAGGAGCTTCTCTTGTTGGGACAAAAAGCTATTGAAGTCCTGGCCATTATTGCACAAGTTTCTGATTCTGGGATCTGTCTCTTCTGTTCAATCTATGAATAGACATGTTGTGTTGGAATGGGAAAATATCTCTAATGATATGTTCCAATTAAATTTTGATGGGGCAATCCAGGGGATTGTGGAATTGGAATTGTCATCAAGATGGCCCATGGTTCTATTGTCAATCTTGTTTGTGCCTGCATTGGTACTGGCACTAATAAATTTGCGGAATTCATGGCTTTGAAGTATGGTTTAGAATTGGCCCATTCTTTAAATATTAAGAAGCTCAAGATTGTAGGTGACTCTATGATAACTGTTCAAGCTGTCACTTCTGGTAAATCTTGTACCTAGTCATTACAGTATGTTTTGGACATTATTCAACTTCGTCTTTGGTCTCTCCTCTAATATGAAATCAAACATTGCTATAGGGTGAATAATAGTATAGCGGATAAAATGGCTAATTTTGCCCTTGATAAAGGACTATCATACTCAGGATTTGATAGTGACCCTACTTCTCTAGCATGATTTCAGATATTGTGATATTTTATCTTGTCCCCTGGCTTTGCCTCTCTATTTTGGTCTATCCTCTCTGCCCTTTTGAGTTTTGGTCTTGTTTGGCCTCATGGGCTGGTCTATTTTTATAGCTTTTTATTGATCTAGACACGGTTGCTTTCATTATATTTCATGCTTGGATATATTATGAAAAGGTGCAGGATTTTACGTGGCACTTTGTATTTCTACTTTGTACACTTTCTAGTGTATATTTGGAAATCTGATCATGTGAAATCTTTGATTTAATAGTAAGCATTATCTTTTGTACTGGTCATGCTCAAGGTAATCAGGAAACTATGTTCTTCACTTGCATTGTTATTTATGAGTCAGAACCTTTCTGTTTGATGAGATCTAATCAATATCTGTAGGAATTTTATTATTCATTTGGTACGCCATTAGTTGGCAGCCTGCTCATATATTTGATTCTCTATTCTTTATTTGACATTTGAAATGTGTTAAGTGATTTAATTTGGTTTCCTGGGGCAGTGTTAACGATTTTATGAGATTTAGATATCATGTCTTAATTATTTCTATAGGGACATCCAACGTTTATATATAGGATGGATTTCCTTCTTGTTTGTTATATCACTCTTTGGTTGTTTGACTTATCTACTGAGCAAAATGCAGGTTTATAGGGTTGTTTTTCCTTCACTTCAACGGGAAATCAGGGATAACTCTTTTGTTGTTTTTGAAGTCATGTATCTACTCTTGTTTCATCCTCAAAATGATGAATTGGATTTCCTTTCGGATGAGGATGATTGTTCGAATAGCCCTTTGAAGTAGCAGTTCTATCCTTTTATGGAGAATCTTGTTGATTCTGGTGAAACTTATTGCAACACTATGTACAGGGGTTACTGTTGTAGTTCATCCTTTGGATGATTTTTTTGGGTTGGGATTGGTTCTCAATGTATTTCTTGGGTTGGACTTTCTATAGCTGAAAGCGACAATGTAATCTTGGTCGTCTCCTCATTTTGTAACTGCTGGAGACTTTGTTTTTGAGGTTTTTTATGAGCAAGACCGGAGGTTTTCTTCACCTGGTTCTTTCCTACCGGTGCTCTTTGAACCAAGGTTGTAAAAAAAATTTATATATGTATTAATAAAATTTAGTGGTACAAGTTACCACTTTTATCTAAAAATAAAATAATAATATATTAATGAATAAATTGAATAATATTATAATCTAATCTAATCTATTATTGAATATAATATATTAAAGAAAAAATATAATATATTATAATAAATATGATACATTACATCTGTGATAATAATACATAATATAATATTAATATCATAATATATAATATTAATATTGATAGTATAATATTCATATATATATTAATATCTTCATATTAATATTGATATTATAATTTATATTTGTATATCTAATACAAAGTCAAATTATAGCTAAACATTATAATTTAAATTTTCCTGTTCTCGATCACAAAGGGTCGCAACCTTCTAAAGTCGCTCCCCCTCATAACAGTATAAATAGGTTGGGCGACAAGCATGTAAATGGGGAATGAACATTTTTAAATCTAATACAATCAACAGACTACATCAAGGGAATTAGGGGGCTACAAAAGGATTGTGGCAAAGGAAGTAACGGTTATCCAATCACTATTGGGCAAAGTATTACGTGGCCAAGGAAACATATATACAACCAAGCCAAATCACGGGAGTGTATCCAGTCAGCAGTTATTCCTTCCATTTTTTTTACGCCATACACTCAACAAACTAGGAATCAACGAACATCATACTTCCTTCCTCACAATCACTAAAAAGAGGATCGAACTCATTTACAAGGATATACAGGTTAACTCCAGCAATTCACTCACAAAATATACAGTTAGCAATATCATAAGAAAGCCATCGAACAAGAGGAGAGACTTTGTTACATCAGCAAATTTAGTAATCCAGTCAACGCATATAACAGCCACTGTCGATCAGATAAAATATGTAAATCAGAGAAATATACAAGATAACAAGGGTGTAAAGGAAAGTCTCGGAGTTATATGCCCAGTCAGCAACACTATCAGCAAAGACACTGAACCATAACTGGTCAGAATACTAATCAGTCAAACAACCAATACTATAGGCATCAGGTTTGCAATAAAATTACAGTCAGCAACGTAACAGAAGATCTCCTTCAGAGATAAATATAAAATCTATATCAATCAGTATAGCAAAATAATCAGGCCTTAAATAAAGCATCTCTTACAACCAAATTTTAGAAAACCAATTTTTGCTCAATGAAGCTGAAGTCGAAACCATAGATACAAGACCTGGACTCAGCAAGCATGATTTAGGCTTGGACTCAAACTCAGAAAAAAATTGGAAAAAACTCCACAAAGTTAAAAACCCAAAAGATTCAAAGATTTTTAACAATTTAAAACTCGTTTCATGCACCCTTTATCAAATTAACCTTAAAGACAATAACATCATCAAATAGAAGCTAATTTGATCACCTACACTGTAAGTATGCATCAATTACATAAGTATAAACACAAATTGTAGCTTAAGGAAGTAACGCATTTCCATATAAAATTATTGTCAAATGTACACAAAACTTATGTAATATGAAATCCATGACATCAAAGTTTCGAACAAATATCAAAACAATAACTAGAATTATATGGCTCGAAGGATCCTGCATCCTTCCTATGAAGATGTCTAAGGTAAGTCCTGGATGATGTAGCAGCCATAATATCTACTTGTGACTCTGTGCCACCCACACCAACATCAATTGTGTTTGCTCATGCTCTATCCTCCTTTTTCGTGGCTATAGCCTCAACCTCTCTATTTGCCTCATCAACCCAATCAAGGTCCTCATCACTAAAGATATAATCCTTAGCCTCAATGATCCACTCAGATTGTGGCTCAACCTCCTCTAGCATGATGGAATTGGAGTCATCTCCCAAAATTTGTCTGTCTAAGATGAAGTTTGTAATGAACATAGAGCAGATTATTCAACCTCTCTACAGACAATTTATTGGACTTCTTAGAGTGTATGTGCTCAAACATACTCCAATTGCGCTCACAACCCAAACAATTGCATGGTTGGCTCAATCTGCAAATTGTCATCCTCTGAAGATTTGGTGCATCAGCAAACAATTCCGACCATCTATCTAAGATGAGAAAATGAAAAAAAATCAATCTCAATATCCAACTTTAAGTTTCAACATTTAATAATAAAAAAAAGAGGAAAACTTCATTACATTTTTTAACTTAAATTATGTCCTTAAATATATTTTTACCTACCTGCAATGGTGTCTTTCTTTGCACATTTGATGAGAAAAGAGCTCAAATGTGGATGAGTAAAGGTCTATAAATCATGGACTATCTATGTAGTAACACCAGGCGACATTCGTTCTATAACTAAGTAGAGCCCATTTGGAACCTCCTAATCTACATTGAAATCAAGGTGGTATTGGAGTGCCAAATTGAGGAAATAAGCGGCTGCGTATAGGGGCCTGTAAAGCTAGAGGTGTCATCTCCTATCAATGATCTCCTAAGTGGTACAATACTTAACCTCATCTCCCGCATAGATGGATCTAACGGCCTCCTTGAGCCTATCCATGCCCTCATATACACAGCCGATTTTGGGCTTCTCCCCATCAACAACTCATAGGAGAACTCCCAAAGGCTCAATGAACTGCAATTATTGTGAAACATTAACTTAACATAAAGAAAAATATGAATAAAAATTAAAACATAATGTAGAGTTAGATTTTCATTTACCTTCACGATCTCCACAGGACGTATCCAAAAGCCTAGCTAATCAAAAATACAATTTGGCACATCAATCCCTGCAATGGTTATAGCATAGGATGAGGAAGTTCAATCCTCACTAACAAACATATGCCTCAATGTTGCTTGTAATGTGATGAAATTAGTAGCAAAACTGGTTCTGTCAAGACAAGCCAACTCCTTTTGCCCCTTTTATTACCACATTAGGCTAAGGGCCCATGTGTGATTGTATATAAATTTACACATATGATCCATGGAAGCTTGTCAAAATCCTCCAATATGAGCTCAAGGCAATGGGCAGCACATGGAGTCCAAAATAAAGTTGGGTGCCTCTCCATCAATAGTCTACCCGCAACAATATAATTTGCTATATTATCCATCACTACTTGCGCCACATTCTCCTTGCCCACCTCAACAAGGACTTCCTCTAAATCCTCACAAAGGTATGTGGCATTTTTTGCATGTCTTGAAGCATCAATTGATTTCATGAAAATGGTGCCACCTGAATAAAATAAACAAAATAAATGATTCAACAAAGCATGGATTAAAAATATAAATCACTAAATCAAAGCATTGAGTGAAGTACAATCGCCTGAGGAAGAAACAAAAAAATCAGTAGTGTCTGATTTCTTCAACCAGTCCAACCATTAGTCATGATTGTGCAGCCCTCCTTCCTCCATATCAACCGTTGTTCCTCTATTGTGGCCTTTACATTATCCACCTTTTGTGTCAAAATTGGGTCCTTTAAGTAATCTTCACTAGGGGCTTTGAACCCTGCCCCACAAATAGTTATGGCATCTACCATATTTTGGAATAAGGAGATCTAACACATGTCACTATTTAAATTAAATAAGTATTGTAAAATGGAAAGTTCAAATTTGAATTCGACATACCTCTAAAAATAACAATTCAAGAGACAAAGAATTAAGCTATAAATTTGAAAAGAATCAAACAAAAAAGATTACCTCATTGCAAAAAATGGAATTGTGTAATAGTACCAAAAGTTTCCAATTGCATGTCTAGCTGCATCATGTATGTCCTTCCAACTCATGCTTTCAATCAATGGTTGGGAACAAGAGTAGTGTGTGGCCAAAAAATAAATCCATCCTAGATTGGTGAATTTGAGGCCCAAGGCTAACACTACCATACTACTCGCAGTAGCACTAGCACCAACACCAACACCAGCAACGCTACCAAAATCAGCACTAGCAATAGGACAAAATGGAGGCATTGAAGAAGACTCTCTACTGCCACCAATGCCTGCCAACTCCTCACTTTGCCTCTTTTTCAATTCTTTTTGCAACTCAAATGTTTCTAATTGCACTTGCACCCCATAAACAGCCTCATGAGGTGCAAGTGGGCATGGTACAGCACCATGGGCAAGAATGCATGCAAGATGGTACTTCAATCTATTAATGCCTCCTCCATGATAAATTATTTTGCAAAAAGAACATATCACCTCCCCTTTTTTCCCAGGAAAAATTTCAACATGTTTCCAATATGGGTCACTTCTAACTGGGATTTGGACATCATGAAAAAGGTGATTTGAAAAGCTCAAGTCTATTGCAATAACATATAGATACATAAACATCATCATTTGTAAATTGTAATTTAAACATTAAAATTATTAAACTAATACAAAAAATGTAACGTTTGTTCAAAAGAGAAACCAAACAAATCTAGTGTTCTTTCTTTGATCTAGTAAAATAAAATAGAAAAAAGAAATGAAATGTAAAGAAAAATACAAATTTTGGTTAAAAAATTAAAAAAAACGAAAAAACATTCAAGCTGACCTCTTAAATCAAACTTGAATTCAAATGAAAACTTTCCAATCTTTGGTAGACACCTCTAGCTGCACCAAATGTATCTATGAGGCTGCCCAAATTTTTGTTCTACCTCCTTGCTGGTCACCCTACAATGCACTCTAACTTTTGCTCACAACTCTATTTTCTCCTATTTCGCCAACAAAATGAATTCAAAATGCTTTTAGGGTAGAGGAGAAAACATAAATGTAAAAAAAAGCAAGTTAAAAGGATTATTTTATGTTTTTTCAGTTTATTGCCACAATTGCGTGACAAAGTTTTCCCATCAGGACTCACTCAAGACTCGATGAGTCTAGCAAAACCTCGGGAGAGTCCAGCAAAAGCTCGGCAGAGTCCAAGTCCAAGCACCAAAGACTCGCCAGCTTTGCCCTGCCTCGCGACTCCTCGAATACTCCCAAGTTTTGGTGAGTCTCGTATCACTAGTATGAACTTTTAAGCTTCTACCATTGCTATCAATCACTTTTTGCCAAAAAAGCAAAAAATATGGAAAAAAAAAACAGAAAATTTCTCAAAAATAGAAAGTTGGATCTTTGGTATATGCTAAAACTACTTGTCTTGACAATTGGAGCCTTTAAACAAACAACTTTATGCTTAAGAGGCAATCCTGGTATATGATTGCATTTGTCTTAATGTGCAAGAGAAGACTTGCCTTGGTGTCAATCCTTCCTCTCTATGCTTGGTATCTACCATCATAGTCTTTCTTTGAACTTCACCCTTTCTTTCCTCTACTTTTGCCATGTCTCCTTTGAGATTTAGAACTTGATAATCATCATTAGGAGTAACTTGCATGCATCGTTAGTGGACCAAGACAAACCCACACTAAGGACTTGCCTGTTTTGATAAGAAAGCTAATATAATTGACAATTATGTGACAAAAATGACCTAACATTTGGCTACAAATATGATTGATCATAAAATTTCTTTAATGTAGCAATTTTGGGTACCAGCAATATACAATACGTATAATATTAAAAATATATAAAAGCCTTAAGAAGAGCAAAAAAATATATGAAAAATAGAGACCAAGGCAAATTTTCATTTTCAAACGGCATATATTTTCAAACGGCATATAGTATACAATAAAATAACTACTCAACAAATCTTAATCACTAAAACTTTTCCTCAGACTATAAAAATATTAAGAAACAGTATTTATGTTGCTGCAACTGAAAGGTTAAATTGGTAAATTAATGATTCAAACTATATTGTACATAATCTCTGCCGAGGGTCCAGCTCTATTGCTTTGTCAAATTCAGTCAATGACTTCTCAACATCACCCTGTAAAGAACATAATAACCCAAAAACAATATTTTAATTTATTGGGTGCAATGCTAACATCAATTAAAGGTGATCTAGGAAAAGAAGCCCAATAAATCTGTACAATAAAAGCAATGCTTACAAAATCTGAAGCAAAGGACAGAATAAAAAATAAATACAGCACACAATATATCACTAGGTAAATTAAAAGAACAGTAAGATTCTTCACTATTGCATAAAAATTCAACCGTTCACAATACAACAACAAATCTCTTACTCAACTGTCACGCATGTGGACATTGATAAGCACATCAAAAACAGTTCATGAATGCTTTAAGTTTAAAAGTATTGGCAAAAATTAAAAAAACAAAAAACACGCATCGCATTACTCTTCCAATCACCAATTTCTATAACTTTAACCAATTATAAAACAATACAACATACTTCCAACCAGAAATAGAAAGAAGACAGCTGATGCTAGAGAAGGTGCGAAGTCGCCATCCATAGTCATTACTTTCTTCTACCTTGGTGATATTTGTCATCAATGTTGTTTGTTTTGTTTTCTTTAATTTTTTCCAAGTTTTATGAGTTTGTGGTGTATTCACAGGGTTTTTGGTTTTACCAATCAGTTTCTTTCATTCTTTCTCTTAGTTTAATGCCCACATTGTTACCATTAGCTGCAGTTTTGTTTCCTAGTTAGGGGAGGGGAGGTATGAAGGTGGTGGTACATACATTCTATAATGTCTCTTCATGGTGGTTCTTTGATGATTGGTGCAGGTACTAATGGTAAAGATGGTCATGGTAAATCATATAGGAATATTTTGGTTTCAGAAGAGAACGCTATTATCCCAATGTTGTATTTGTCAAAGATGGAAGGGACCAACAAGGAGACTCTATCCAAGGTAACCACTCTATTAGTTCATTGAAAATCATAACAAATCAGGAAATGGTGAATGCTATTGTGGAGAACAAAGGCTTAAGAATGTTGGCATATTTTTGTTTGCCCTAGTAAAAATTTATTCCCTCTAGAATATTTTGATATGATCATTATCAAATTATGTCCATTTGGGAGAAAAAGTTAGGGCTTTCTATGAATACATGTAGAATGGTATAAAGGTATCAAAGCCACAACTCCTGCCAGCCTTTAAGGTGTCATTAGAGCGCATTTGGTAACATCATTGCATGAGGGTCAGGCAATATTTTACAGTGAAAACAAGTGCATGATTGATTGGAATTAGGTCTATGAACCCTCAGGAGATTGGCCTTCACCGATACTATACTAGGCACAGAGCAGAACAACAGGAGGCAGTAGAAGAACAAAACCCCTTAAACATGGCAGAGTGGAGAAATGACGGAGGGAATGGACAGCCTAATATCCAGGATGTTCTAGCACATTTGGCTCAACAACAACAAAAAATGATGCAAACATTCATGCAATCCCAGCAGCAACTGTTGAATGCAATCGGTAATCTGAGCATCCAACAACAGCAGACATGGAATCAAGAAGGGGAAGGTGGCGAGATAGGTCGTAAAAATCCCATTGAAGCAGCTTCTAATGCTGTTAGGACAGAAAACACAAGGTCTGATCAGCCATTGAGACTGACATTTTTGCCCCGAAGAAATGAAGTTGAAGAGGAAGTTCCTGAGGAAGAGGCAGAAGAGATAGATATCATGGATGACATCATGGTCGCTATTGATGATTACATGACACTTCCAGATCGAGTCAGGGAATTAATTAACATGAATCAGCAGAAAGATAAGGCCAGATTCAGATTGGAAAGGCAGGACAGAGGACCTAGAAAGCAAACTAGACAAGACACTCAACCCAAGGAATACAAAGAAGCTTTCAACAAGGTTCGTTTTCCGACTTTTGATGGAAGCGGAAAGACAACTGCTAGAGCCTGGGTTCATACATTAGACACATTCTTATCACTCAAACCAATGGAGGAGGATAAAGCTATACAGTTTGCCACAATGCATCTAGAAGGAGTAGATTATGATTGGTGGCACCATGGATTTGTGTCACAAGATCATACCATGATCCATTCCTACGATGAATTTGTAAGCAAGCTTATTGCTCGGTTTGACAGGAAAGACATAGAGGTGTATTAAAGAGACTTGGCACCACTTAAACAAGTGCGACATGTGGAACCCTATGTCAACGAGTTCTAAAAGATTTCCGTCATGGTTCCAGATATGACAGAAAGGAGAGCCACGACTCACAATGTTGTTTGTTGAAGGCTTGAGCGATAGATTGAAAGGATTGGTCAAGGCGCATAAACCTAAAACGTTGCAGGATGCTATTGAGCTAGCACTTGACCTTGAGACTACACCTCCTTTCCAGCCACAGAGGAAACATTTCAGCACATACAAACTAAATCAAAAGGGCTTCAAGCAGCATAAGTATACACTACCAAAAGTTGAGCAAGAATCTAAGAATGAACTAAGGAGGAAGAAGCTATGCTTCTCATGTAAGGAACTATGGGAGCCTAGACACCACTGTCTTGGAAAATACAAGGCTCCTTTGATTGAGGTCATATCTGATGATGAAGACCATGAAGAGCAAGAGACTAGTACGGGGGACGATAGTGATCATGAGGATCCGTCACCGCAAGTACAATTGGATGATACTACACCCAAGAAAACTCCATGTAGCACTATTGCCACTTTATCTGGAATTCCCAGAAGTCACCCTTTCCGACTAAGAGGTGTACTTAAGGGGCAACAGATAGTTTGCTTAGTGGACAGTGGAGCCACGCATAATTTTACTGATGAAGGCTTAGTGATGAAGCGAGGATTACAGGTTAAGGACTTTCCAAGATTTGGTGTCACTATTGCTAACGGATTCACATTGAGTTGCACCACAATGGTTCCCAAGCTAAGCATTCAGATTGGAGATTACACATTAACAGATGACTTCTATGTGCTAGAGCTTGGCAAAATAAATGTCGTCTTGGGACTCTAGTGGTTAGAATAACTCGAATGGTATGTTCAAGACTTTCGTCAAATGCAACTTGAATTTATGGTTGACGGGAAGAAAATGGTGCTTAAGGCTATGTTTGACAATGGACCCCAAGTAGTTTCAGCAAGGAGGATGGAGCCTCTATTCAGGCATGGGGATATAGATTGGGCAGTTCATTGTTTTGTATCTACTAAACCTACCTCCACCAAGGAACCGCAATATCATGTCGATATTCAAACAATCCTGGATAAGCATAGTCTGGTGTTTGAGGTAATTCCTCTGAGAAGACCACTTGATCGCGGGTTTGAGCATGTCATCGAGCTTGAGGAGGGCACTAAGCTAGTTATCACTACGCCCTACCAACATCCAAGCCATTTTAAGGAGATTGAAAAAATAATCAAGGAATTATTGAGCATGGGTCACATACGCCCTAGCTCCAGTCTCTTCGCCTCGTCAGTTGTTTTGGTTAAAAAGAAGGACGGCACTATGCGAATGTGCATTGATCACAAAGCCCTGAACAAGAAGACCATAAAGAACAAGCACCCCATTCCCAGGATAGATGAGCTACTTGATGAGTTAAATGGGGTCGTGTATTTTTCTAAAATTCATCTTCGTTCAGACTATCACCAAATTCGTGTTTGAGAAGAGGACATACACAAGACTGCATTTCGCTACCACTACAAACATTTTGAGTTCCTGGTCATGCCATTCAGACTCACTAATGCACCGGCGACATTCCAGTCTTGTACGAATCACACCTTTTCAGATCAGTTGCATAAATTTATATTAGTTTTCTTTGATGACATCTTGGTATACAGTAAATCTTTGGAGGATCATCTTTGACACCTAGATGTTGTATTGGGTATCATAGAGGCCCAATCCCTATATGCTAAGGCTTCCAACTGTGAATTTGGACTGACTAAGATTCTCTACCTCAGAGATATGATTGGAGCTAATGGTGTAAAGGTACATTAGGAAAAGATTCAAGCTATTCTAGACTGCCACCGCCTAAAAATATTTTAGAGTTGAGAGGCTTCTTGGGCTTATGTTGCTATTACAGGAGGTTTATGAAAGGTTTCTCACAGTTGGCATCGCCTCTTACAGATCACGAAAAAGGGGGCATTCCATTGGACAAAAGATACACAAGTGACATTTGATAAGCTCAAAGAGGTCATGAGTTCATGTCCAGTTTTGGCACTGCCTCATTTCACGCAACCTTTCGTTGTTGAGTGTGACGCGTCAAGACAGGGAATTGGAGAAGACTTAATGCAAAACAGACATCCTATTGTGCTTGAGAGCAAGAAGTTAAGGGATACAGAAAAGTTGTACTCCACTTATGACAAGGAGATGCTAGCCATTATGCACACACTAGCAAAATTCAGGCAGTATCTAGTGGGTGCAAAATCTGTGGTCAGAACTGATCACAACAGTCTTAAATATTTTCTGGACCAGAAAGACCTTAATGAACGACAGCAAAAGTGGGTAAGCGAAATTCAGGCCTAGATTTTGATGTGGAGTATATTAAGGGTAAAAAGAATATTGTTGTCGATGCTCTTTCCCGGAAACCTACCCTCTGTTCTCTGACTGAGATTTCAACTAATTGGAAATCTCAATTATTGGTTGAGTATTCTAAAAATACTTTTGCCTGCGAGTTAATTGATGGTCTGATACGAGATGATAGATATTCTAGAGTGGATAATATCATATGTTATAAGAACAAAATATATCTAGTACCATACTCTAAGCTGAAGGTCAAGATCCTAAGAGAAGTTCACGATACACCACTAGCAGGGCATTCAGGATTCTTCAAAACTTATCGCCAAGTTCAAGAAAGATTCACCTGGAAGGGTCTGAAAGATGATGTGTTGCAGCATGTTAGAGAGTGTTTGACTTGTCAACAAATCAAATCTTAGCACACCTTCCCTGCAGGACTACTTCATCCGTTGCCTATACCGGAACCAAAGTGGGAAGGAATATCCATGGATTTTATCACAGGGTTGTCACAAGTTCATGGAAGAGATTGCATATTTGTGGTTGTTGACAGATTAATTAAATATGCACATTTCCTTGCTATTCCTACAAATTATTCAGCATCTCAGGTTGCGGATTTGTTCTTCAGAGAGGTGCTCAAACTACATGGGCTCCCTAAGACTATAGTTAGTGATCGGGACAACAAGTTCCTAAGTATGTTTTGACAGAAATTGTTTCATTTAGCAGGTACAAAGTTGATGCCAAACACTAGTTACCACCCTCAAACAAATGGTAAAACAGAAAATGTAAATAAATGGATTGAGGGCTATCTACAAAATTATGTGGCTGGACAGCAACGTGCTTGGATTAAATGGCTACTCTTAGGTGAGTATTGCTGCGATACCACCTACCATATGTCGATTGGCATGTCTCCATTCAAGGCCTTATACGGGTATGATGCATTATCCTTTGTGGATTTGGCCTTTAATGACAACAAGCTCTCTCGGGCTAAGGATATGATACAGAATTGTCAAGGCATATGCAAAGCATTCAAAGATAACCTCCAACATGATCAAAATCAACAAAAACTATATGTGATCGGGACAACAAGTTGATGCCAAACACTAGTTAACACCCTCAGAGAGGTGCTCAAACTACATGGGCTCCCTAAGACTATAGTTAGTGATCGGGACAACAAGTTCCTAAGTATGTTTTGGCAGAAATTGTTTCATTTAGCAGGTACAAAGTTGATGCCAAACACTAGTTACCACCCTCAAACAAATGGTAAAACAGAAAATGTAAATAAATAGATTGAGGGCTATCTACGAAATTATGTGGCTGGACAGCAACGTGCTTGGATTAAATGGCTACTCTTAGGTGAGTATTGCTGCAATACCACCTACCATATGTCGATTGGCATGTCTCCATTCAAGGCCTTATACGGGTATGATGCATTATCATTTGTGGATTTGGCCTTTAATGACAACAAGCTCTCTCGGGCTAAGGATATGATACAGAATTGTCAAGGTACACGCAAAGCATTCAAAGATAACCTCCAACATGATCAAAATCAACAAAAAATATATGTAGATGGGCATAGAATTGAGAGATCTTTTGAGGTTGGGGACTTAGTTTTCTTGTGTCTTCAGCCATATAGGCAATCTACATTAAAGAAGAGTGGTGCAGAAAAAATCAAGCCGCGTTTCTATGGGCCCTACAAGATATTGAGGAGAGTTGGGGAGGTTGCATATGAATTGGAACTTATAGAGGGTAGCAAAATCCATAACATATTACATGTTTCATGCCTTAAGAAGGTGTTGGGCCAGCATACAACTTTGTCTCCAGAATCGCCACCCCTTGAAGAAGAAGGAAATTTGGTCCTAGTTCCTAACAGTATTGTGGATACGAGGGAGAGAAAGTTAAGAAATAGAGTGATCCGTGACTATCTTGTCAGGTGGAGAGACTAAGCGGCAACTTGGGAAGGAGAATAGATTCTGCAGCATCCCAATTTGCGATTGCTAGACGATTAGCAATCCCCGGAAGGGAGGACTATAAAGTCCCCTTCCATTTAACATGCAATCATAATTAATTTTGCTAGCCTTTATTATTCCCGGAGGCTAGAGCAAAATAAATTGCAAGGAAATAAAGTTATTAATTACATATGAAATGGAGCAAAGGTTGAAATTATAACTCGCTCATTTAATTAATAAAATGGTCCATTAAAATATTGTTATGGCAACGCCTAGTTTACTTGGACGTCTTAATTGTCTTAGGCCAAAGTCAAGACTTTAATTATTAAATGAGGGATCATTTGCATGGGGAACGATTTAATTATTATAAAGGCTTAATATAAGCCTAAGTTGAAATATCAATTATGGTGGAGAGCCTAAGTTAAATGTTAATTGGCATGGGTCAATTTATCTATATTAGGCGGCATTATGAAGTTTAGGAAAAATATTTAAATGAAAATATATATGCCGATGGAAAGAGGAAACCTTATAAAAGGAGGGTTATCGATGATTTTGGATTATTATTCAATGGTTCATATTTTTTTCATTACAGCATTCGCAACTATCTCCAGGAGTTGTTGCACGAGTTCTTCAAACCCTAGGACGAAATCCCTAGTGGTTTGGTAGTTTGCACGAGCATCCAGATCACCCACCGGGTGGATTCATCTCAGAATCCATAGACGCGATCTATTATTCAGCTCGCAGTTGGATTTCAAGGTTCATTTCTTGCAAATTCGAGTACAGGTCTTAACACAAACTATAGGTGTTACAAATACGAACTTGGTGAGGATTTCGGCATTAATCCTGGAGGAATCATAGCGCATCATACCAAACAATTATCTTAGAGACTCCAATATATTTTGATTGCTTACTGTTAGGGTTTCTTCTTCACTGGCGCACTTCATACCTATCCACTAAATTACCAGGACAGCATGCGCGTGTGTTCACCATTTGGAGACGACTCTTGCTTTCAAGGCAGAACATTCTCTAATATGGAAGCCTCAACTATACACAGAAGGGCTACTTGATTGTGTTGCAGCATCCATCTACTGAAGGGACCGAAGTTAATCTCCAAAGCAATTGAGGAAAGTGGGTTTTCTGAAGTCATCGGACATTATATTTCAATGCGGCAGCAACCCATGTTCGGGTATGTCATTGTAGGTGTTATTGTAAGTCTGAAATTTAATGTCAAACATGTTAGGAAGTTGTAATCCAGCTGTTATGATGAAACAAAGCTGAACCAAGAAATATTTTTGAAGTGTATTGGCAGAAAATACTTTATAATAGTTTATGTTATTCTATTTCAGACTCAATATTTTGGCTTCTTTAGCATCGTCTTTGGAATGCTTATTTTTATGTTATCTTCATTATTCATTTGCAAAGTTGCATGACCTACATGACCAATGATTAATGCTATAAACAAAACCCTTACAAACAAACAAACATCTCAGTATCCATCAAACACCAAATCAAACTCATAAATCGGACTTCAAACAGTTAGCAGGGCAACTATTCAACAAAATGTCAAACAACCAAGATTGAAAACTTAGGCCAGAATTAGCACAGTTCACTACAACATATAATCACAGCTACTTCTAACTATTTCTATTTTCTACTACTCCTATTTGCTATTGGAGTCTAAGGACCGCCACTCCTTGTCAACAAAAGTATTTGAATGCTTTAGTATGAGTGGTTCAAGAATGGGAACATTATAGTCCCCCCTCCTTGAAAATTCTTGCCCACAAGCATTCTTATTTTGATCCCTCCTTAATCAACCTGGTAGTTGAAACTTGAAACACAGCCTAGTACTTCCATCTTTCTTCTTTATGACTTCCACATAGAAAGGAATATATGTTGACCTTTTGTATAACTTGTTGAGTATGCCATTGACTATTCTCTGGATGCCTTCTTTGAACCTTTTGAGATGTTTGATTGAGGTGGTTAATGTAGAAGCTTCCTTGGTTTGAGAGATCCTTGCTACTTCATGCAATGGAGTCTTGGACCTTTGTTGGTGTGATCCTTCTCTAAGGTGCCTAAGGGAACTTGAGTTCTCCTTAGGAGAGACAACCTGAGAACTCTCTTTTGGTAACCCATGTAGAATGTATTTTTGACCACTTATCTTGAATTTAAAAGTTAGTGTTCGGAAGTTCTGCTTAAAGCTATCAATCTCTCTCATCCATTGAATTCTAAGGATCGGGTTAGTCCTTCGTAACTCCATTATGTGAAAATTTTTGGTGAGTACATATTCCCCCATGGCAATCTTCAACTTCAAGGTTATGGTTTTGCACACCAAGATTGTCCCATTAGCCAATTTGACATCAAAGAATTCTTGCTTATAGACTTGAATTTCTTGAGATGTAACAAGACAACTATTAATAAAAGTGTGGGTATACGCACTATCAAGGAGAATGGTTATATCTTTGCCTTGCATGGTTCTTTTCATTCGGAAGGCGTCTTTGTTGGATCCATCGAATGTTGCTAAAGAACCACTTTTCCTCGTGCAAGCATCACTATCTAAATCATTGTCTTCGTTATTGATGTCTTCATCATCATCTTCTCTATTTGGTCTCACCTCAATATAGTGTATTTGTCTTCTACCTATACACCAGTGTCTTGGTGTCCAAGGTTCTTGCAAGTGAAACATACCATTTTCCTCCTTATTTCTTGCCTTATTTCCTCATCCATCTTAAATCCTCTTGGTATCTCTTTGTTTGTGGAGAGTTTACTTTATTCAATAGGTTTTGATGTCTCCATTGATGGGGCCTTACTCTTAGTGGTGTTAGGATCCATGTCCCTTGATTTTTTAATAGCCTCTTGTAGGGTGCTTGGATTTAGTGCTTTGACCTAACCTTTGAGAGGGTCCATCAAACCATCCATAAATAGGACTATTAAACATCTCTAAGATATGTTTGTGACCAAGACTAAAACTCATTGGAACTCCATGATGTATTCTTCAATTGATCCAATCTATATGATTTGAGCCATCTCTTTGGAATGTAGTTCAAGATCCTTATTATCAAACCTCTCTATGAGCCTTTCCGTATATTCCACATAAGAAGTGATCTTGGCATGCCCGATGGTAGTCATACCATGATACCACCATTCATGTGCTACTCCATCCAAAAGTAGTGTTGCGTATTTTATGGCTTCTTCTTCGGTCATGGGGTTCAATTTGAAATAAGTGTCTATCTTTTGCACCCAAGATCTAGTCATAGTTTTCCCTGATCCATTGAAGTGTGGAATGCTTAATTTGCCTACAATCCTCTTAAGTTCTAAACTCTCATCCTTGTATCCTTGGCATGGAAGATGTTTCATCCTTAGGTCCATGTATTCCTTAAAAGACATTTCTCCTTGAAATCCACTATCTAAATAGTCTTGTAAAAATTGATCTTGTAATTACACCAATGTTGGCTCTGTCTCTTCAAAATGTTCACTTCGAGAAGTGAAAGTTGGAATCCCAAGTCTTACTATTAGAGCTTCCATTATTAGATTGTCCATATTGCCCACTTACTTCAATTATTGCTGTTCGTAATGGTTATTACAGTGTAAGTTAGCATATCTAACAGCTGGGCAATCTTATTTTGTATATCCCTTTGCTCTACCAAAAATTGATCCATCTTTCTGTTAAGGTCTTCTTTGCCCATCACTTGTTTGTCTCTTGTGTTTTGTCCTAAATTCTTGCAAAAGTAAGTTTTGAGTTCTTTCTCCGCTCATCAACTTCACAGGACGGCAGGATTCTGACCTCTAATACCGATTGTAATGTCTCTTTTTTGGCTAACTTGGAAAGTTAGGACAATTACCTTAACTTCACTTTCTTACTCTATCAATTGATTGCAATTAAACCAAGTTATGAATGTTACACAAGTTACCACTACAATTTGTAATGTCCCTGTTTTGAAATAGGATTTAATAATAAATAATTATTAAATAATAATATTAAAGTATGAAAAGGAATAAATAAATAATATTGAAATATAATTATAAATAAATAATCAATAATAAAATGATAACCCAATATATTCATATAAATAAATAATAAATTTACAATAAATAAGTCGAATATATCAAGTAATTAAAATATAGAAATTTATACTAATTAAATATTATAATATAACTAAATATATCTAATATATAATGATAACCCAATATATTCATATAAATAAATAATAAACTTACAATAAATAAGTCGAATATATCAAATTATTAAAATATAGAAATTTATACTAATTAAATACTATAATATAACTAAATATATCAAATATTATATATAATTTGTATACCAAATATTATATATTAAATATTATCTATTAGATATATTAAATATATTAACAATACTGTATAAAATATAAAATAACCTTCATATTAAATCAAATCCAGACTAAATATGTAAAATATATTAATAATACTCATAACATATAACCAAGCGACTTAATAGATAGTCGCAAGAATAACCTGTAATGTCCCCAAATTGATAGAGAATAAAATAATTAAATTAATTAATTATTTGGTCCCTATTTAAAAGAAATATTATTAAGGACCTTTAAATAATTAATGGGGGGTCATTTTTATTAATTGTTGTCCGTAGGTGTTTACCAGGTCGGCGTTGTTTTGTAAATCCTCAAGAGTTTCTCCGATGGGATATTTATGCCCGGCATGTAGGTGGTTGTTGATATGTTGAATTTTGGATATTTTATTATTACTGCGAATTCCAGTTGGAATTCTATTGTATGTCATTTCGGAGGTGAAAGATCCTCCCTATTCGGTTTGTTGCAGTTTCGGTGGGAGTAACTCCTCACCCTATTCTGTTGGTTCTGCGTGCGTCCAAAACTATTGTAATTTGAAGTACTATCATTATTGAATCTGAGTTTCTACTTGCATATCTCTGGCAAATCAGCGACTATCAATCTGGAATTGTGCCCAACATCGATATCTGATATTTATATTTCTATCGGTCCGTGAGTGTTGTGTTGAAGACTTGAAGCGATATCAATATTTTTACCTGTGCAACTTGTGTCTTTGTGCATCACATTATTGATCTGTGTTCTCTTTCATACTCACGCACCAATCCGATAATCAACGTCCATACACATACCCGAGGGAGAGCCAATCGTGTCCGTGCGGCCTTTAGTCTGTACGCAATAGTGTAAGTGATCGTACAGTCACTAGCATACACCGTACGGTAGTCAAACCCATCGTGCATCAGGCCTTCTTGTTCATCGTACGACCGCACGTCAAGCACCCATTTACCGTACGGACGACACCCCATGTTAACCAACTAATGGTAATGATGATGAAGACCGAGTTCAAAAGAATACAAGCAAGTAGAATGGTTAGATCAGTTGTTATTTTGTCATTGATGTCAAGCAATTGATTTTTGCTTTATATTAAGTTGCCATAGCATTTGAAGAGGAACTTAATTGGGCAGATAATAAAGATCAGGCAAGATGAGGTACTATTGGTATAATTGTTTTTACTTAACATTTGATGTTGTTAAGTCGGTAAAGCAAAAAGAGGTCAAGTCGGTAAAGGGAACATGCCTAGTTCATGAGCAGTGAGAAGTTTGTTGGTAAAAAGAAGTGTTAGTCGGTCGAGCAAAGCAAAGTCAATCACCGAGCGAAGTTGACAACCAAGCAAGGTTGATAACCGAGCGAAGTCAGACACCGAGTGAAGATAGTCACCGAGTCATCAAGCATGGAACAGAGATTGAATTCAAGCAGCAGAACGAATTTAATGCGAAAGCGCGGAGATCAAGAAGATGCTAAGGATGAAGACGAAGTTTGTTACAAGATCTACGGTCATGAAAAGTCAAGTTCAAAATCTAAGATGAAGATTAAGCGGCAAAAGCAAAGTTGTGAGTTCCAAGAAAAGTGCAAGTCACGAAGCGAAGGTTAACCGTTTAACTGAGTTGCAGATACATTGAATCAGTTCATAAGAGATGATCTAACGGCTGAGCGCAATTGAAGGGAAACCTAATCAATAAGATTAAGAGGCAAAACAGAGGCCTGTATATTGATGAGTTTGTATGTTTATATAGAGATGTTGGCGAATTGAAGAGTTGAAGTGCTACCGAGCAGAGTACTGAAAGAGGTGGAGAATCAGTCCAGAGAAGAAACTAATGTGTTGTTGATGCCAGTATTTTCAGAGAGTGAACAAGGGATCTGATCAAGCAAAAGATAGTTGCAGAATCACAGATCAAATCAATACATTGTTGCTTACTAGCCTTTGTAACAGAAAATCTCTTAACCGAGTGGACCTAACAAGTCTTTTTGTAAATCCTTGAGAAAGGTAACATTCTAGGATGAATGTTTAAGCCCTCTAACCAGGTCACTCCTAACATGGTGAACATCTTAATGGATCTAAGGTAAATCCCCTAACAGGGTCACATCTAACAAATGTGTATTGTAATCTTTAACCGGATTGGCTCTTAACCAAGCATACTTCAGAAGAGTATTTCTTTTTGTGGGTGACAATTCCCACGGAGGTTTTTCCCAAATCAGGTTTCCTCGTTAAATCTGGTGTTACATGTGATGCTTGATAACTGTGAATGTTATTTGCTTATGTTATATGTTGTTTATCAAGTTTGTGAAGTGTCTACAAGTTTCGGTTGTTGTTATTTGAGTTACCGAGTTGAATCAGAAGTTTAGTTTTAAAGTGTTAAGTTTCAATAATTGTTGATTCACCCCCCCCCTCTCAATAAACCATCATTTGGTAGGGCAAACCAACACCCCATTGATCGTGTGACAGATTACTCTTGTCCACCGTACGGCATCGACTTCCTTTCCACCGAACGTGAGCCTTATCCTTGCCCTACGGCCTGTCATCGACCATACGGATCTGTAAGAACCCCTACTAGTTCTACTCTAAAGACTCAATTTTGACTTTTTGACATTTCATCAAATGGTTGGCATGCAATGCCTAAGTTCTGATTTTTGAGTGTATATGTGTTTATTTTGTTTGTATTTGAATGATTTGCAATTCCAAACATATACCAATACATAGAAATGATAATCGGTAACTTGCATAAACAAATAATGAACATTCAAACCCTCAAATGAATTTTTATTGCCACTATATCAGATCTGATAACAATGCGAATCAAGTCTGATACACTTTCTTTCAGATTACAATAGCATGCAATATTTCAAGACAATTACTTTAGCTCTACAAACAAAGATTGAAATTCTTTAATCTTCATACCCGGATGGCTGAAATCAAATACTGAAGATCAGTGCAGCAATAAA